>JZKD02S0319728.1:66060-95101 GCA_000966675.3 Picea glauca | reverse complement strand
AGATAATTAAAGAAAATAATTACAAAATAAGAAAGTGTCAGGTCAGCCCTAATGTTAAAAGGAAGTGACATAAATGGTATAAATACATATCATTATACATTCATTTGATACACAAATCGAATTTCATAGGAAATCATAAGTAAAGAAGGACGGATTTCAAGGGAGGATGAAGTCCTTTGGTGATGTGTTCTAAGGTATGTTATTTTCAGATCATCTTACCATTTCCGGTATAGCTTTTTTTCTAGAACGATTCATATGGTGAAATTTCTATGGTATTGAGAAGACATATCAAGGTACCTTTGGTAAAATTTTCAGATCTTGATTTTCTATAATTATGGAAATACACTCTGCAGAAGATAGGGTTTGTGACCAGTCCTAAAGCTATTCAATAAACAGGTGTTCCGGGTAAACCAGTCATAACTTATTCATCGAGAATCCAAATGAAGTGGGACAAATTTCATTGGAAAGAGTACGGACTGTAGTTTCGTGTGTGCGAGTTTCATAATCAGATGTTAATTATTGAGCGCGGGGAATGTTGTGAAAGTTCACTCTCCTGAATAGACCAGAATTGAATAAAGTCTACCATTCTTTCTATAACCTCTTTTTGGGGAGGATTCAAGGAGTGAAAATTGAAGGAGTTTCAGAGAATACATTGAGTAATATTATCTACAGGATCAGAGTACTCCAAGAATTGAAGAATTGTAGAAATTGAATAAGTCTCAGGAAGCATTATCAAGTTGTATGTGATGATTGGTTGATGGTGATGATTTAATGTAAAGTTTTATTATCTTTCATATATTCTTGGGTGGAAGGAAGGGGCAAGGATGGAGAGTTCAACTCTCTCTTGATATTGGAGGATTGTATCTTCCTTTTGGAGGTTTATTCATCCCTTTACATTTGGAGGCTGTAGCTACCTTTGAAAGTCATTACTTCCCTTGAACAATAACTATTGATTATTTCTCATATATTGTGCATGGAGTGTTGTGGTGTATTGTTGTAACTCTTATACTATTGTTCATTGCTCATTAGATATAGTTGAATGGTTTATGTATAAATTGAAAAGGGTTTTAAATTGTACTTGATACTGATTCACCCCCTTCTTAGTATCAACAACATGACCAAGGTGGAATTTTTCACATTGGATCCAAAAATCTTCGAAAATCTCCAAGGTTTATTTACCAAATATAAGGATTTGTTGTCGCAACTCAAGACTTGTGGGGTTGATAAATCTAAGGGGGAGAAACAAATGGTTCTCACAATTCTCTCCAAACTTGTTCCAAAATACTCAGTGTTTGTATCCACATTTCATTAAGTTAGATTCACATCTGGATCTACCTGGAAGATGCCCTCTCTTGAGGACTTTATCGAGTCTCTAACACAAGAGCAGAGCAAGCTCATCAACATGGAAAAAATCAAAGGCCCAAAGGCGCATGAAATTATTGTGTAATATGGAAGCGATCATCAATATCAGAAATCTAAAGATAAATACAAAAGGAAAGCACATGCAAATCCAAAGACGGAAGGGTACTCAAAACCCTTCAACGATGCCTTCGGATCCAAAGGTGGAAAGGGAAGAAAAGGGGAGACATTTTCTTACTTCCATAAAGGATTCCATCCATAATCCACATGTATGCAGAAACAAATAGATATAATGGCCCAAATACTTCATCAAAACAAGGAGATTGCATCCCCGAGGGTGACAAGAAGATGAAGCGAGTAGATCAGAATCCCAAGAAAGGCAATTCTAGCCATGCTTTGATTTCCATCAACTCCTCTCCCGATGATTGGATCATAGATTAATTAGAATCACACCCTATGGTTGCCACAAAAGAGGTCTATTATTCATTATATGCATGCAAATGTCCCCGTATTTGGATGGGGGACAACTCTCCAGTTGAGTTCATCGACAAAGGAAGGATTGAACTCACAAATGGAAGCTTCAAGAATGTGTTGCATGTTCCTAAAATTTCTGTCAATCTTCTCTCCATGTATCACATGACTAACTCCGACACTATAAAGAGAGTCATATTCACACTTGATGCAGTGGATATCTATGACATGCAAACCAATTCCAGGGTTGCTACCGGTGAGTTAAATCACCAATCTAGACTCTACACATTTTTTGAATTTATTGAACCAGATTCGGCATTACTTCTTACTCATGTTGATAAAAGCAGTAGGATATGGCATGGAAGGTTTGGGAATTTAAATTTCAGATATATGCAACAGGTTAGCAGGAAGTGAATGGTTGATGGAATACCCAAAATCCACTTCTCCAAAGGAATTTGTGAGGGATGTGTTCTTAGAAAACACCCTCAAGAGAAACTCGACAAAGGAAATACTCATAGAGCTTCCTCTCCTTTAGATATGATCCATAGTGACCTCATGAGCCCTTTTCCGCATCGATGAATAATAAAATCAAGGTACGTGCTCATTTGTGTTGATGATTTATCATGTTTCACATGGATTTTCTTTCTTGGGAAAAAATCAGAGGTCTTTCAACACCTCAAAGATTTCAAATCCCTTATTGAGACACAATCAGGAAAATCCTTTGAATTGATAATGAGGGAGAGTATGTCAACCATGAGATCCAAAATGTTTCTCATGATCCATGGATGTTTTTTCATCACACAGTTCCCTATACTCCACAACAAAATAGAGTTGTTGAGTGGAGAAATAGATCTCTAAAAGAGATGGCATCTTGCATGTTATATGCAAAGTCACTTCCACAGAGATTATGGGTCGATGCACTTAATTGCGCAACCTACTTCCAAAATAGATCTCCCCATAGATTTGTCAAGTATAAGACCCCCTACAAGGATTTGAGCGGCTTCAAACCGGAAGTGACCCACTTTCGTATTTTCAGTTCACGTGCATGGGCCATGATTCCCTCTAAGAAAAGGAAGGTAATTGATCTACAGATCACAGAATGAATATTTGTTGGATACCCCGATTTGGTGAAGGGATACAGACTCATTGATCTTTCTTGGGACTAGATCATCATTTAGCTTAGTGTTGAAATTGAGGAAAGTGTGTCGCATGTACCTTTGCAGCAACATGCAAACACCTTTGTTCTTCTATGTGTTAGAGATGATGAGCATGCACATGCCATATCTTCTTCATATGAGAGTTATGATTCATATGATTCATATGATCCATATACAGAGTCAGTACAGTTAGATGCAAATTTAGTGCATGTAGTTGTAGATGCAAAGCCAGAGAAGAGGCCCAAGTTGGCCCAAACTACTCTTCAGGATGCAATGGATCTTGTTGGTGATCCAAATGATACTAGAAGGACTCAATCTAATTTCTAGGTGTCTCCTCTTGCAATCACTTCCATTGAACCATTTCCACCCATGCATATTTTCTTTGTTAAGTCTTCATATCCATAGTCTTATGGCGAGGCTGCTAGAAATCCCTTTTTGGAATATGCCATGCAGGAGGAGTACAACTCCCTCCTCGAGAACCAGACTTGGGATCTAGTTCCCTTTCCTTCTGGAAGGAAACTTGTCAGGTGCAGATGGGTCTATAGGACCAAGAGCACATCGGATGGACATATTAGTAGATACAAGGCCATGCTAGTTTCTAAAGGATTTCAGTAGGGGCATGTCATTGACTATGATGAGATGTTCACTCCAGTAGAGAAGATGGATTCCATATGTTTGAAACTTTACATTTTGGAAACCAAGGGATGGGATTTCCATTAGATGGACATTAAGAATGCATTTTTTTACGACGATCTCTCTAAGGAGATCTATATGGATTATCCCCAGGGATTTATGCAGTATTCATGTTTGGTCTGTCGATTGAAGAAATATATTTATGGACTTAGGCAAGCTTCGAGGGAATGGTATGCAAAGATGGACTCCTATATACTGTCACAGAACTTTGTATGTTGTAAATCAGACACAGATGTCTACATGCTCAGGACAGATGATTCACTTATACTCCTAGTTATGTATGTTGATTATTCGATGATCATCGGTTGCTCGACTTCAACAATTTCTCTAGTCAAGAGGATTCTACATGATAGATTCTTGATGATGGACATGGGTCCACTACACTTCTTCCTTGGACTTGAGATCAGTCAGGATGCATCAAGCATCAAACTATCTCAGGCCAAGTATGCATGAGATCTCCTTGAGAGATTTCACATGATACACTGCAAGTCTTCCCTGACTCCTTTTCTATCAGGAGTCAGACTTGAGGATGGCAGGGACACTCCACTGGTTGACAACACACTGTAGAGACAACTAGTGTGGATCTTTTTGTATCTCACACACTCTAGACCAAACCTCTCCTATGCAATTGGTGCATTTTCCAGGTTCATGCAGGAATCGCATGAGCTACATTGGAAGGTTGCGAAGAATATTCTTTGATATGTATAGGGATCCATCACCTTTTAGATTAACTATTCAACAGAATCTACATTGGACCTCATCGGGTTCACTAATTATGACTAGGTTGGAGATAGCATTGATCGCAAGTCCACATCTTCTTACTCACTCAGTCTTGGTTTTTGGCCTATCTTTTGGTCGAGAAAGAAGCATGTTGTTATTTCTCTATCTTCAACCAAGGTAAAGTACATAGGTGTAGTTAACATAAAAATTCGTGCTATGTGGCTAAACCATTTTCTCACTAAGTTGGGCATTCAGTTTCATCGGTTGATCGTCATCTGGTGTGACAACTAGAGCACTCTGGAGTTCTACGAAGATCTATTTCAGAGATAGTGGATGAAGCACATCAATATCCGTATGTACTACATCCGAAACTTAGTACATGAGGGGATCATCGACCTATAGTTTTGTCCTTCAACATAATAAACTACAAACATCATCACCAAGAACTTCACTAATCATAAGTTCAATTATTTGCATAGTCATCTTGGAGTGAAGCACATAAATTCCTAACAATTGTCAGTTCTTCCTCTTACATACATTGTACTTTGAGGGGGGAAGGGGGGGGGTTCCCTTGAGTTTTTCCCTCTTTATTTTCTTTATTTTAGTGTATCTTTTCTATTTGGGCACCTAATGTTACAGTCTAGTAGTCACCAGTGATCAAATGTGCTTTTACAAGGTTTTGGTGGGGTCCTACTGCAAATTTTTATGGTTTCAATAGGTTTTCAAATAAAAATTTGGTCACTAGTTAGTATATCTAGGTGTGTTAATACTCCCATTATATCCAGTCAAAATTTTCATCTTGGTCATGCCATCACTCTTTGATATGAGTCATCAGTACAATGTCTTGATCACCATCTCAGTCATCTTTTTTGGTCATGTCATACTTTGAGGTTCAAATGTCCAAGTCATCAGTTTCATAATCCATTAGGTGTTATTATTAGGTCAAGCCATCAAAAAGGTCATAAAAAGAGTCATGACATCACCTAAGTCATCATCATGGGAGTAATAATGAGGGAAAGTGATCAAATTGTTTTTCTAAAGTACATTTTATTCTCTATAAAGATGTAATCATGCATACTAAAGTTTGAAGCTGCAGTACACTAGCATACCAATTCATTTTGCAAAAAGACAATGTGATGTCACATCAACATCTAAGAGAAAAATTGACTTACAACCATTAAAAAGACCAACAAATCATATCATTTTCTCATTTATCTCTCATAAGATATCTCTCCACCATCAAATTACATCTTAGCCCTTAGAGAAACCACATTTCACCTTGGAAAGCCAAATTTCTTAGATGCGTTGCATTTTTCTCTAGGAAGCACAACATTTCTTCTCCAACAATTTCTTCATTGGCTACAGGTTCCATCACATCAAAATCGGTTGAGTTGGTTACATTGGTCCTTCATATACCTTTCTTTAGCTTCATTTCATGCTTGAAAGCTCAAAAAATCACCCTCTCCTAGGGTTTGCTGCATTTTTGGTCACATTGTGACTTTGGTCCATTTTTTGTGAAAAACCTTGAAATTCATGCTCATACACCCACCCTGACCTTCTATACACCTTCATTGACACTTTCCCTCATCCATTTCCCTCATTTTCTTCATTTTCCTACAAACCCTAGCCTACACTAAACTTTACTAGGATAGGAATGTGTTTCCAACCTTTTTACCCTTTCCCCTCACCCATTTCCCTAATTCAAACTCCCTACACTCCCTAACACCTATCCCTACCCCAAAAAATTTCCCCAAGAATTTAGGCATCCCCTAACCCCTTCATTTCCCTTCATCTACAAGACTATTCGAAATCCCCTGTTTTCCCAAAACTAAACCCTAATTCTTTCTCCTAGTGAGCTAGGGTTTCACCATGGAAGAAGAGACCAAACACACTGAAAATAAGAAATACAGAGGATGGAAGATAATCAGTTATGAACCCGCCAAAGTCCAATAAATCATGGATTCATATTTTGTCAAGAAATATTTTCAAGATGTGCGTTGCCTAGGGTTTACATTGCACACAAGGATGGTTCTACTTCAAAACTAGTTTCTAAAATAAGGAAGATGAATTTGACAAACATGAAAGAGGTTTTTTTCAATACTATAACAAGGCACAAAAATCTCCTTTAGTTTCTACACAGGTTTCATGGATTGGGATATATTCAAACTGTTTTGGAATCTTATTTTAGAGAATCAAATTCTCCAATTTAATTGCCTGTTTTAGTCATTATTTTGTGGCACATATTCCAAGAACATGGGAATGAATTTCACAAAAATGAGAGAGTTTGTTATTAAAAACCACTTTATCTACAAAATATCTCCCATTTTTCTAAAAGGTGTTATGGTTAAAGAGATATCGCTCCATATTTGACCCTTATTGTTTCGCTGCGCTTTTGGACAGTTCAACTTCAGGTCGATTTTTCAGGGGTTTGGAGTAGGTGTTTTCAGTGCTTGATGAGTCCATTGTGTAGTATAATTATTCATATTTCCAACAATACCATTTTCAGAAGCTAACACATCTAGGAAGGCCTCCAAATCATCCTCCAAAGTTCGCTGCGTTTCTGTGCCTCCATACTTCTGCTTTTGTCAGGATGTCAAAATTTCAAATTTTTTCAATCAAAGTCAACTTATGTTGATGAAATTCACCATGTTATGAGTTTAATTGATGTAATTGAGTGTCATTTGATGTAAATTTGATTTTCATTAAATGCTAGTCAAATCAGTTTGAGCTAAAGATGGAAGTTTGTTTCAACTTCCCCAGTCTTAAGGTTTGGTTAGAGAAAATGTTGTAAGCAATTCCTATCATGAGTGATTCAACCCGTTGGATGAGGAAATTGATTTTTCATCAATATGTAGACCAGATGTATTCTAAGAGAGTGTTGTATGTGGTTTAGCCAAGACTATTGGATCTAGTGTACTTGATATTTTTACAGGAAATATACATGAGTTGCAACTATGTTTGTGGGATTCATGTGGTATAGTTTTTAGCAGTGTTTATTATTCTGCTATCATTTGTATAAGTGTTTTTCTCTCTTTTCTACCATTTCCATGTTTTCCTATGATTATTTCATAAGATTATAAGCATAATTCAAAGTTATTTTCTTTGTTTTGGATGAAACTGTCATGTTATGTTACACCTTCTTCTGATGAATGGATTCATGATCTGATGCTCATTTTGAAACTCACCTCATCTACCCTATACAAAATGACAAATCCTAAATGCTACTAAGTATACCTACCTTGCCCCATTCTATTTTGGCAACTCATCTTTTGGAAACCCTAGCCTAGCTCCCTAGACCTAGACTCTCATCCAACAAACTCCAAATCAAAACCTCGCTCAACTAAATACGTAGCCTGATATATTTTTCCTTCTCTAGTCACCTTATTGACTGTGACTATAGAGAGATCCCTCTATGGTTTGGTAGGGCTAGCTACCAAATCAAAATATTGGTTTGAGGTTACCTCTGTTGATCTCCTTCTTAGCCTTGGGAGAACTGGTGGAGTGATAACACCTAACATGGCCTTGTTGTCGGGACCCATTATTTATTTTCACCATAGTGATGTTTAGGGGGGTGTGGACTTACTTCAGACACACCTAGGATTTCTTTTTCCTAAGGTTTTTCCTATGTTTATTAGGAATTATTCATTCTCCTATATTTTTGGAAGAATATTCTCTTCAGTTCACACTTCAGTTTGATCAGTTGAGTGGAGTCTAGATGCCACATTGATATTATCACCATGCAACATTGGGATCATCACCATCTAATGCACGTTGTCCTTGGGATCATCACCAGAATAGTGCATTACTCATGATTCCCTAATCTACTCCTCACTTCACTTTGTTTGAGTCAGTTAAATGAATATTGATAGACTAGTTAAATCAACCAGGTGGAAGTTCACTCCCATAACTTCTCGAGAAACTAGACTAGGTGGAAGTTTACTCCTGTAACTGTTGGTGTGTGTCCATATCACTCTAGACCACCACTATGGTGCATTTGCTTCTCCTCCAGTGTGAATTGGTTGAGTTATATAGAGTATATCATGTATAAATTGTCATTCATTCATTTGGTTAATGAGAATTCTTCCATTCTTTCTCTCCTCCTTTTATTTTCCACTATTTTCTTTGCAATTGTGTATGTCAATTCCAAACTAGATCTATTATGTGCAGGTTCAACAAATTTACAATGTGTACTACATGAATTAGTCGACACATACAAGGAAGTGGCACGGTTTAAGGAAGGGCTCTACCACATGTACGTTTAGGAGAAGAAAGACCCAGACTAAGAATGGATGTTGACACAATACATACTGACATAAGAGGAATTGAGAAACATCATGGATGATTGGGATGAGTGGAATATTCCATCGATAGAAAAAATCCATTAGCGCAGCCCAACTCAAAAGAATAATACGTTGATGAAGAGGAGAAAGAAGAAGAATGGGACAGGGAGAAAGGGAAGCGGCTAGAGGATCCATCACAACTGCCAACACCATGCAATGACTGCAAGAGAAAAGAGCCAGATACAAGAAGATCCGGATATCAACGGTCCAAGAAAAATGCCTTTAAGGAGGTCACTATTAAGGAACTGATAGATGAATACTTGGAGAATATATGTGACCAGGTAAAAGAAGTCAATGACGATGCATTTGAACGCACATCCCAAAATAAATAATAAATGAACAAACAAATGCAAGAACATATGGCAGAATTGTGACAACTATTAGAAGCCAAAAATATTGCACCGGGTAGATAAACTGAAGAGGAACCAACAACTAGCATGACCAAGACTAAAGAGGCTAGAACAAAAATGTCCTAGTCCTTGGTAGTGGAAAGACAGAGAAGGATAATCAAGCTATCACCAGGGGAAATCAAGTTCCTCACGATTGATATGCAAGAGAAATCCATGGCGTTAGGTCACATAGATCTAGTGCTATCTCAACTACCAATGGATGTGTTGCAAGAGATACATATGGGCACAACACAAGAGATGAGCATACATGTCGAGAATACATCTCTACTAATCTAGTAAATCTCAGAAAAAAAATTGTGGCCTTAGAGACAAAATACAAAAAAGTCAAACAAGAGGGCGATGAGGCCATGAAAAAAGTAAAACGAATGCAATAAGAATTCGAGCGAGTCTTTCAAGAACTCCCATAATCGCAGGCTAATAAGGAGTCCCCGGTGGAAGATCAAGTCACTAAGATAAGTGAAGCCATTTAGGGATTCAGTTCACATATAATGGATTTGGAAGCAGGCGTAACACCAAGTACACCACTTGAAGAAAGGGAGACAAGGAATCAAATTGCGACCATAGCAGTTGACAACATAAAAAATATATAAGTAGAGAACACAACTATATAAAGAAACTATGGGTGTTTGGACACAATTTAATGAAGATAGGGTCCAAAAGGAGATAAGACAAAGGATTCATATTGTGTGGGGAAAGGTGCAGGAATTACAAGTAGTAATGGAAACATTTCCAATAGCAAAGGTTGTAACTACGATGAACGAAAACTGAAAGTTGTATTAAAAAATGAATCAACTTGGGATGAAGCAACAAGACCACACACAACATATAGAAGTTTTACAACAATAAGCATACATAACGACAATGACCCTCACAATGACTAAAGGACTCCTCAAACATGAAGCTAAAGAAGGTGCCGAGAGGGTGCAGGATCGCATGACATCTTAAACAGTCGATCAAATATTATAGAAGGAACTGGAGGTGAAGGAAAATTCTACAACAACGAACGCGACCATCGACACATTCATGGCACACTGGAAACATGCCTGAGTGGCTCGGGACAAGGCACATGTGAGTGTTGGGGACCTGTTGAAGAGGCATTTTGGATACGTTTCTGGATGTATACCAAAAGGAAGTCGAAGGGAAAAAAGAAATCATAAGAAGGACCAGATTGCATGATGAGAGTGAATTCCAAGGAGCCTGAGAAAAACATGTGCTATGGAGAAGCACACAGAAGGCATAAAATGGTTATAAATCGTGGGGTTTGGGGACATTTTGTCCGCTTTTGTAATGGTTTTTTGGGGACACTTTTCTCACTTTTGTAATGGTCTTATCCCTATTTTTATGTGTAAATATTTAAGATATAGAAATATAGAGATAGAGAGTGATGGTGCATGTAAGTTGCGAATTCTTTTTGGGTAAGGGAGTCGAGTGAAGGAATAAAATTATAGGATGAATGAGGAATGAGCTTGCACTGCATGGGAGTGGCTAGGAAGGTTTGGGATGATATCACTATTGCATGTCTTGTAGCACAATGCACAGTTGTATGAAATACATTAATGAATAATATAAGAATCCAACCATTGTGAACGTATCCCAATTTGGGTGAACCATGTAAATTTGTGTGTTATGATGTGTTTTATGTTGCTTCCTGGTTTATGCCAATTGTATGGATCACCTATGATGTTGTAATTTTTCACATAGATTATATTTCTTAACAAAGTAATTGTTATCTATGATAACTTTTCACGTAAGTAAAGGATCTGAATGATGCATCACTTCCACTCAACATTGTGGAACCTTGGTTCCAACAACCCCTCTATATGCCTTGGGTGATATTTCACTTACTCTGTAGGTGATGTTGAAAGGGACGGTGTATAAGGGTTTTGTTGGGATTTGAATGATTAACCCTGGGTCTGTCGCCCGTGCGCCAATAATCCTCCACAAAATTTGTAGTCGGATTCTCTCATGCTCTTATATGATAAAAACAAATTCAGGCACCCCACAAGTTACACATGTGTTGGTTGGGCCCCTTATTCCTGGTCTACATCAATGAGGCTGGTGCAACAAGGTTTTCCACATTGCAAGGGAATATACTCAATATACTTGTCAATGAAATCTGGTAAAATGTCTATTATGGCCCCCAGGGGTCACATATAATTTAAAAGAACCAATCACAATAGAAGTTAGTGTATCCTAGGTCTAAAGTGGGGTACTGATTAGATAAGAAGGTACATAGTCGACATGATTGATATTTTTTTCAGTAGCAAAAGGTAGGTTCCAATCACACAGGTGGATCATAAAGGTTGACAAGTTTACAGATTCCCAAGATATTCATTTGCAGGTGAATTTATTCCAATGTACAAAGTATTGGCTTTGACAAGGGACTCACATGGGAGTTTCCCAAGCTACATGGAAGTACACCACAATGAAATTTCATGCAATTATATTTGGCCAGATCACACAAGGCTCGGGTACGTAATCATTTATGATGCCACATTCCAAAATTCCCATCATCAATAAGATAGATCGATATTTTATCAACCACCTGATGGGAATCAACTGCGGGTTAGTATTGATTCTTCGACTTTCAACATCAGTCAAGCACTTTCACATTCTCGACACACTTTTTTGGCCATCACCCTAACTATTTATACACACTCCCCCCTTAAGTTCCATAGGAGGGATCCTCCATTCCTCAATGGTTAGTGTCCCCATCAGTTGGCGAGTGAGAAGTTCTAGTCGTTCTTTCACTATAAGCTCCAGTTTCATCTCAAATTATAGTTCCCTAGAAAAGTTTCCAACTCCTGGACATTTCTAGAAAATGCTCGTTTTCCTACAACTCTCTACCCTAGAAGGCGGCCTAGGATCCAATGATTAAGTTCTCTCGATGATTGATGATTCAAATAAAACTGCTGGGTAGAGACCACAACCTATTATTCACGAGAAATACACAGTTATCCTCCACACAATTCATTGAATTCTACTTCAAAGTCACAACAATACACCAACTCTCTTAATATTGATTTGGTGCACCTATCGCCATGGATGATCACCTTTGCCGAAATCAATAACCCAATTATGTGGATTTCCCCTCAAATGGTTAAATCAGTTCACATCATCCATCGTATACATCTATCTCAACAAGACAGGAGGATGACGATGGTATTGATTGATAGAGTCTTCACTTGGGGCCCACTTCTCATAGGTCACCGAGTAACTAGGCCGAGTTCTAGTTGTAGGAATTTTCCTAGTTCGAGCTCATATTTATGGATGGTAGGATGAAAAATATCTCTCACTCACCCATCAAGAGAGAGCTTAGAAATAGAGAGTTTGAGATCCCAGATGAGTGAATCCCAAATCCATCTCTTACCTTGAGGATTGCTCGACTCATTCCAAGACTCGTGTCAAGCTAAAGTTGCAACCTTGATCGACGATTTTCTCTTAATCAAAACTAACTACAAAATCAACTTGATTTGATGCTTTGGTCATACAACATTAATTATTTTATCTTACACAAATTTGCACGTGGACATAATGGTTAGTCCACCCTGGTACAATTTCAATTCCACCCAGAAGTCCCACTCTGATCAAGTAATACTATTGGGGGACTTTTGGCACCCAAAGTTTTGGGTATGTTTGCGCACTCGCACATATCAATCATTTGTGCACATCAAAAAGTATGTGATGGATTGAATAAGGTGTGCACACCAATCAAAGTTCCACACTTCGCGTTAAAGATCAGAAATATATTTCATGCACATTGTTGGCACAAGTTTGATCAGACCAGCGTACTTCTTAGGTTACCAACAAAAGGTACCCAATAGTCTAGAGTGCTAGCATTTTCATCTCCTCCGAAGAGAAGAAGTCTCACCCAAAGAGACGCTGATAGAAATAGATAGGGAAGGGAAAGGAAAATACTTAGGAGGATTCACAGAACCTCCAAGATTCATCCTACTCTTGCGCAAGACATATAACTACCAAACAAATATGAACTCATGTGTGCAAGAAATGAACCTACTTATGTTGTGAACAAGCATTTAAACAAAAAGCCATCATGTGGAACTCATAAACCATAAAGAGATACTGTAATTCGTAAATAAAACACAGAAAGACACAACATATTTTGAAAATTTAGATCCTTCTTCATATTATCTTCATATCTTTCTTCATTTACAAACTCAAAGATACATAGTAGCACTCTCTTATAGACTCCTGGCTCTGGACTCATGTCGTCGAGATTTAACTCTCTAAATGGTGTACATATTACATTACATACTCATAACCTGACTTGACCCAATTGACAACCTTTTACAATCATATTCAACCCTATATAAGCTAGGTTGTGTCTTCTGTCTTGGCTTGCATGCTTTCTTGTTCTGTGAAACCGCTTTTGCTTTGGTGGCGTTGTGCTATCCTTTTCGCAATTGATTTTTGTTTATTCTTCTTGCTTTGTTTTCCAACTTCTTCTAAAGCTTGTGCAACTCGTACTAGGCCAAAAATTGTGAAATTCCTTATCCCAAAAATGAAGGGACCAACAGGCTCCGAACACAAACCTTGACTCACCCTCGAGTCAATTACTCGGCTCTTTCACAGCTTCCAAGAGGAATTGTTGTTTTCCCTTGTCCACCTTTTCCTCTTCCCTTTTCTCTTCTTCTTTCACTTCCTCTTCTTTTTCCTCTTCGAATGAAGGGATGAACTCCAAGGCCCTATTCTGCACTCCTTACAAGCTTCCAACTTAATCATGCCACTTCTTGGCAAGGAGTGAAGCCTCAGCGACAAATTGTTGGGTCACCTCTGTAATACATCCCTTTGGTTTGGATGAGACCAATGAGTTCCACTCATAATCTGTTGTTGCGCCAACTTAGTGCATATGCATGTACACTGTCTGAATGATAGGCCAGAGGTCACACAACTCCTTCTTTGCTACGGATTGCACCTCAAAGAGGGCGTTCAGTTCTTTGTCCTCCTGCTGGCTCTGGTCGAATTTCTGTTGTTGCTCCAGCAGATCCATCGCGGTCGAAAATTCTTCATTCAACACCTGGATTTTGGTGTGCATATCTTCCAAAGTTTGGTTGTGTTTATCGATGATGCCCATCCAATCATTGACTTCCCTGAAAATCCTTGTGCACTCATTTGTGTGCTTATGTAGTGTTGCTTGGGCATTATTTCCTTCTAGCACTACCTTTTCCATTTTCTCTTGCATCTTTCGAGTCTGCTACTCCAATTCCTGCTTAGTCTCCCACAAGTTCACTTCCATATTGATGCAGACCCCCCCCACCTCAGCAGGATTCTGCGACCTCCCAGTGTCTGGATCATTCTTCTTTTGAGCCAAAATAGCCCTTCGGGCTCCTGTTGGAACCCATTGAACAAATCCACAAGTCCCTTTGTCCTCTGGCACATGCCTTAAGAAAACCTATGCACGTGCTCAACTTTCGGTTCTCTACTCTGTTCTGAACCAACACACCTTTCACGTTTCATGGTTTCGGGACTCCTGCATGCGAGCTCTCCTAGGCTCTTTGTCCTTCCAACTCCTGGTATACGAAACGGTGAAAAGGGATGAACGACTCTGGATCGCCATTTAGCTTCCATCCATGTGACCACCACTCTGTGACCACGTGCTTAACGAAAAAGTGCTACCGGCCTTTCACGATTTTGGTTGTAACGATTTTTGGTCCTTCAAACTCCTGGGTCCTGAAATGCCAAAATCTACCTGTGACCATGGTCCACTTTTCGGGATTTCAGAATTCGCGATTTCACGATTCCGACTGTAGATGGTTCTTGGTCCTTCAACCTCCCAGGTCCCAAAATGCCGAAATACTACCCCTTGAGAGAATATTTTAGGGTTTTCCGCGAACCTTGACCACTCACCACGTGTCCCCTTGATGAACATCCCAATGCTTTCACAATTTCGTGAGCTGGGACTTCTTGTCTCACGACTCCTCCTCAAAATCCCAGTGTCTGAAATGTCGAAAAGGGCTTGGATATTTGACACCTATCCTCCAAAATGGATGGCCCTGATGCTTTTGGGACTTGACGATTCCTCTTCTCTCTACTGTTACGAGGATTAAACCCCTCACACCTCCTTCCAGATCCGATGGTTATCGATCCTTGGTGCTAGATCTGACGACCCATATCTTTTTTCCCGTGCACCTCCTAGGGACTCAACCCTATGCACGTATCCTTGATCTAGTGGCTCTCAAACCACCACTCTCCAGATCCTACGACTATCACGATTTCCTGAAATAGGAGTTTGCGATGCAGCGACTCCAAAATCCCTTGCTGCTCCAAACCCCGAACTTCGAAATAAAAAAATTCGAGCGTGAGATTTTGGGATTTCGCAAACTAGGAGTTCATGATGCATTGACCCAAAAATCCCTTGACACTCCAAACCCCGAACTCTGAAATAGTGAAATTCAATGCCTTAGAGTGTTGGAAGACACTTGGCCTTAATCTCCTCGCTGCTCTGCAAGATCCAATGATTCTTGCAACTTCATCACTTCTTCCACAAAGTGTCTCCACCGTCCATATGGTTCCTCCCCTGGGGTGCTTCTAAGAGATTAAATCCCTCACAACTTGGTGCGATTCTAGGGCTCTCAGGATTTCAGTACTTCTCCATGAAGTGTCTCCACCATTCGTTTCAGTTGCTCTCCTGCGCGACCTACCATAGGTTAAACTTTGTGCACCTTCGCCTGATCCAACAGTTGTTGGGTATTGGTGCTATATTTGATGGTCCATATCTATATTCCTTGCACACTCTCCCCCTGAACTTTGTTGACTTTTTGACTTAGGAGATTTTCTAAGTCTCGAAGGTCTCGACCTTCGACTCTTCCTCTTGCGAGCCTGGTTCCTTTAGGTCTCGTTTGCGTTATAAAAATGTTGTCCCTTCTGAGCTTCGTCCTCCGGGAGATTTACTCATGTGCACACCTTGCATTTGAAGATCTTGAATAACTCAAATTCGAGAAGTTTTATTGAAAAGAAAACTCCTTATGCCCACCTGGCGTTATCCTTCTCGATGCACACCTTGCAAAGCCTACAGAGTATTCAACAACCCTGTGAGTGTCTTCTCTTCGAAACTTATCTTTTCTCAGAACTCAAAAGAGTTCCTTCTGTGCACACTTGCACCAACTCAATGCCCTCCTGGCAGAGTTCTCCAGAATCCTCAGTGATTCTATCTTCTCGCCAAACTCGAAAGAGAGTTCCCTTCTATGTACTCCTTGCACCTCTGCTAATGAAGGTTCAACGCTATCCCTCTTGAGCTTTACTAAGGTTGTCTCGGATCTGTGCACTATGTGCACTCCTTGCACTTAGAAACTCCAAAATAAGAAGAAATTGTAACTTATGCAATGCTTCACCAGTTATGCATTTAAAACATGAAATGCATAAAAACTTGTAAACGTCAAACACACAGTGTGCAGGAAAAACTGCTTTTCTATTAATCTGTATGTCTATACAAATGTTTACAAAAGCTAGACTGTAACAAGTCTCAGCTCTCTCTCAAGACCTCTCTACTCTGGTCTCTCCTCCTAAATCTACTCTAATTTCTTCCTTACAAAATGAGAGATCCCATGAGCTTATCCTCAACCACCGTCTCTGAGTTATCGCTATCACAGAGCAGCTCCTACGGCTACATTACATAAATAGATGCCTAGTCCTGACTACGTCCTGGGCTCGCTACAGGCAACCATTAAAGGAAACCTCAACCACTACCTGTACAAAGGTGTGGTCTGGTCTCTATTAGCCTTACAACATTAAACTCAAATTCAAATTTTGAAAAACGAGAGGGCTGCGCCTCTGCCTTTCATGAATGCACGTTGGATGTGCTCGCTGGCTGATGCTTATGCTGAGTTGGAGTGATGCTCTTGCATCACATATTCTCAATGCGAGTGACAAGTTGTGTCCATGCTCCTTGGAGCAACTCAATCTGATGCTCCGACTCTCCTTCATCCCTGGATTCGGGCAGTTGGGGTACGACCTTCCAAATTTCTAGCCAGGCTTCAACAAGTTTTTCCTGCACTATTTCCCGTATGCACTCGACCTAGATCTTTGCATGTGCTTCTTGTGTGTTTCGTGCATACACAAGGAGTTATTCCTCCCTTGCGTGCTTGGAACATGGACTCAGATTGCATTCAGATTCATTCTCTGTTCGACTACAAAGCGGTCCCTGTCATATTAATGACCTTCATAAATGATTTCTTTCCTTTTTTTTATCCTTCGTTGCTGAGTGAGCAGTTCTGCATCAAACAACACTTAAACAGAAAAATGAACCACATGTCTTGGCACAAAACTGTGAACATCGACTTTATTAACTGAATTTACAAAAATTGCAGAAAAATCAAATCTAACTATTATACATGCTCCTTCGAACTAGAGTGATAGTCCTTTTAGCTCAGTTATAAGACATATAGGGTTTCAGGTGAGCGCCATTCACCCATCCTGGCCGCATCATACCACCCAGTTGCACAAGTCTGACTGCTCCTGAGGGTTGGATCTGTGCAACCATAAATGGTCCCAACCAGTGCATGCACAACTTCCCAGGGTTCCTCTAGTATTGATTTTCATAGAGTAGAACCTTGTCTCCTTTCACAAATACTATAATTTTAATGTGACTGTCATGCCGAGATTTTTGCCTTTATTTTTCAACCAACTGATGGAAATCTACTAAAATCCTTGTCTCCTTGAGTTCTTGTAACTCCATAAGTCTCTGCGCAACTGATTCCTCCTCTGACATATGTGTGATCTGTGCAATCTACAAACTTGGAGTGATGAATTCTACAAATACCACAGCCTCTTTCCCATAAACTAGATGGAATGGTGTGTACCTATGGAGTTTTTTTGTGGTTGTCCTTTAAGCCCATAGTACTTCTGAAACTCTGTCATCCCAATCTTTCTGATTTGTGCAAAAAAACTTTGTTAACCCTCTCTCTAGAATCTTTTTGAATGATTCTACTGTTCCATTGGCTTGCGGGTGGTAAGGGTTTCTTTTGTGATGTTGTATCAAGAACTCTACTGTAAGATTTTCTATCGTGCTACTAATGAAATGAGCTCCCTCATCACTGGTTAGGCTCCTAGGACATCCAAATTGAGTGATAATATTATCAAAAATGAACCTAGCAACAATATCAGTGGAACAATCCTGAACAGTTGTTGCCTCAACCCAATGTTTAAGGTATTTAGTTGTGGTAATAATGTACCTAGCCTTTGAATGCTTAGTTTTAGGGTTGATCGTTCTAATGAAGTCAACTGCCCACTTCTCAAACGCCTGTAGAGCTCGAACTTGTTGAAGTGGTAATTCATCTTGTCATGATGACTTACCCACTCTTTGACAAAGATCACATGATCTAGAATACACCTTTGCATCCTTGAAGAGCATTTCCCACCAAAGTACAGCTTGGAGAACTTTCAACACAGTGGGCTTTCCTCCTACATGACCTCCCACAACTTCGTTGTGGCACTCCCATAGTATATACTGTCTTTCATGATCCAAGACACATCTTTTGAGTATATTATCTAGTCCCAATTTATACAGTTGTCCTATGATCAACTGGTAATCTGTTGCTCTAACAACCATATGGCATTTCTGGGTTGTGGAATATGTTTCCAGGTAGGCTCATGTACTTAAGAAGACTTCTATGTCCTCCAGTTACTCTGGTATGGCCTCAACCCATAAAATATATGCATCTGGGAGCTGATCATCGACTGCTCCACCACTTTCTACTAACTCTAATATAGACATGTGATCAGGTCCTACATTGCATATTTCAGGCTTAATAACTACTTCAAAAGAGAATTCCTAAAATAGTAGCAACCATCTACAAATTCTCCCTTCCAACACAAGTTTTTTAACTAGATATTTCAGTGCGAAATGATCAGTAAAGAACTTGAAATGAGAGCCTAACAAATAATGTCTAAATTTCTGCAAAGCATAAATCATGGCTAAACCTTCCCTTTCTATCGTTGTGTAGTTGTGCTCATCTTGTGACAACTTCCTGTTCACAAAGTAGATAGGATGATCCATGGCTCCATCTCCAGGTTGCACTAAGATAGCTCCTAAGGTAATACCTGAAGCATCTACGTGGACGTGAATTTCATTTTCCCAGTTTAGAAATATCATAATTAATGTTGTGCTAAGATTCTCCTTTAGGGTATCAAACACTTTATGAGATTTTGGGATCCATTGAAACATTTCAGCCTTTTTCAGTAGATTTTCCAGGGGTCCAATGATGTTTGCATATCTTCTAATGAACCTGTGATAGTACCCTGTGTGTCCCAGTATGGAGTGCAACTACTTATCACTCATAGGTGGTGGCATGTTCACAATAAATGAAACTTTGGTTGGGTCTACCAATAATCCCTCTCGTCATACTATGTGGCTCAACAAATTTCCATGTGGTGTGCATAAGATACACTTTCTTAGGTTCAATGATATCTGTAATTCTCTGCATCTATCAAACATCAAACGTAGCAACGCTACATTCTCCTTGACAAAACTATATATCGTCCAATTGTCCATATAAAATTCTATAAACTTGTGAATAAACTCTATGAAATCTACTATTATAATCCTGGAGAAAACCGTAGGGGCGTTCTTTAATACAAATGGCATCACATTATATGCGAAAGATCCCTATTTTGTGATGAATGCTATCTTGTTTTTGTCCTCTTCGGAAATCCTGACTTGGTGGTACCTTGAAAATCCATCTTTGAATGAGTATGCTTCCTTCCCCGCAACCTGTTCTAGCACCTCATCATTAAAAGCTGTTGGGAAAGGGTCATGCACATAGGTAGAGTTAAGGCTTCTATATTCTACACAGACCCTGATATTCTCTGTGCCTTTCTTGCTTTGAATGACTATTGGGCTGACCGATTCTGCTTCTTCCACTACAAAAATAAGTTCGGCTTACAAAAGATTGTATGTCTCCTTCTTAACCTTCTCTTTTACTCTAGGATTAAGATGGTATGGTCTATGCCTAGAAGACTTTGATCCTGGTTTTAATTCAATTTTCATTTCTCCCATAATTCCTTTGATTCCCTTTAACTCTGAAAAAGTCTTTGGGAACAAGTCCTCATATTGCTGCAACAAACTCTGTATTTCTTGACTAGTTTTTTCATCCTAGTAATCTCCCATCATAGATATATTAGGTTGATCTGTGGTCCTTATATTGACTTTGTGCAACTTTAATGGGTGATTATAGGAACTATTAGTCTGACTGGGTATGGTTTTCTAGATTTCTCTATTCCCTTCTGTCTCTTTGATAGCTAGGTTTCAAAATTCCTCTAAACCATTTGGGCTTTCTGAATCCTTTCTAATCTTATAGCATTATATAGGATTCTTGGTTGAGGGTAGGTGAAGATTGGTTTAAAGTTATTAATTATGTTTTGGACATACCAGTAGGTTTGAATTCTGATTACTATTATCTGTAAAAAGAAATTATTTACTCTTTTGTAGGAATACTTGAAGCTTGGGGTACTTACTTGTAAACGAGAAGTCCTTGAAAAAATGATCTTCCATCATCTGCCAGTCATTGGTATGTCTTATGGTTTCCTCATGTATGAACCAAGATTTTATGATTGGACCTAGTGAGTGGGGAAATACCTGAACCCATAAATGAGAGGGTATTTCTGCAACTTGCCACTGTGTCACACACTGTTCAATATGTACTTTAGGATCAGATTCTTCGCTGAAAATTTGCGCAACTTGGAAATCTGTCTGTATCTATGATTCTAGCTACTCCACATTATGAAACCTATACTTGATATCTTTCTTCACATCGTCCCAATTTATGAGTAAGGCTTTATGATTGGCCCACCATATGGCAGGGGTGTCCTGGAGGGCTACATCTAGTGTTGAAATCATTTGTTCCTCTACTACCTTTTCTTACATGCTGAGAAGAAAATGGTCGAGTCCTGATGTGCCATCGTATACTAGGTGTTCTTTGACCTCTGTCCCAACCCATATATTTTCTCTGACAGTTGTGCATATCCTTGAGAATTGTTCGTATGAGCCTTGCTGCCAACTGTCAAATGCCAGTTCTGAATCTTCGTTCACTAACTATATACTCCTCCAACTTATTGATCCATCCACAATAGGATTTATATAATCGTCTCTTGTTCCTACTGTTACAGTGTATAACTGATCCAAGTCTTCTCCCTCCATATTATTGTTTGTTGGCTCTGTATATTTGGGCCCTACATTTGGATCCAAGGGTTGAACTACCTTGATTCTGTCAACCTCAAAGGTCATGGTGTCTTTATTTAAGTCGACTACTACATAGTTGTCATAGGCCCAATCAATTCCAAGTAGTGGAGGGTAAGGGTTCTTATGCCCCCTGATTTCAATCACTTCAAAGTCAGCTACAATGTTTACTCCTGCAACATCTATTTCTACACTATGTAGTCTTCCTATTCGAAAAATACAATATTGGTTGGTCCTTATTAGATGAATTGGGGAATATGTCAGCCTAGGTTTTCCTAAGGCTTCCCAAGTCTTCTTAGGCATAATGTTAACATCAGATCCTAGATCCAACATGACATCCATAATCTCAAATTCGTCTAACTTGGATACTAGTTTGAATTCTTTTTTAGTTCATACTTTTATTCTCTGCACTCTCTGAGTACTCTTCTCGGGTAGATTGGTCCTTATTCCAACTTCTATGGGTTCTTCATTCCCTAAAACTAGGAATAGCGCATTGTGCAACCTCTTTGTTAATTGATCATTCCTGAGAATGTTAGAGAATAATTGAAACCAAAGGTCGACTACATTTTGAGGTTGCTCAGGTTGTCTCAGTGTGACTATAGGTTTTCTGGGTGCAGGGGGTCAACAAGGGACTTGCACAATATTAGGGTAAACGATAGGTTGTGGGGTTTTCTCTTGCGTTTCAGGACTAGGGATATTTTGAAATAATTCTATGTCATTTTTAAAGAACAACTTCTGTTTTAGAGGGTCATACCTGTCTTCTTTAGGTGTTCCTTTATGGATTTGAGGTACAGTATCAGCATTAGCTCCTGTCTTTTCTCCTCCTCGAGTAACGATATAGAGGTTGGGTAATTGTCCCTTACCAACTCTCTTGATTTCTGAACTGATGAGGTTAGTTCCTCGTTGACGTACCTGATCTTCCCATTTTTCAATTAGTTCTAGGAAGTCTTCAGTGGTGTGCCCATTGGTTCTGCAGTGAGAGCACCATGGATGCCTTAGATGAGGAAAGTCTCTAGCCATGTGGCCTTGCTCATCACATTTATAACGTCTTCTCGGCCTTCTTCCCCTGTTCCTTCCTCACTTGGAGTCTCCATCGACTCCACTTCCTCAACCTCTTCCCGGTCCCTAAGGATTTTCATTCACCCTGAATGTTGTTCGGCCCAACCTATCTGCAAGTGCATCCAACACTCTACATTGATTGGTAGTATGTGTGTTATATGGGCGCATAAATCACAGTGTATTGTATTTGGTACTGTCGAATATTTCTACATAATGGGGAACTAGCCTGGCCCATACCCATGGATTTGGTAGATCTCACAATACTCAACTGTTGGTGCTGCCTGGCTTCCTGTAAAAGCATGATATGGAGAGGGGTTCTGGAATGGTAAGTTCACACACTTTCACAAATCCTCTCATGGGCCCAGGTGAGGGTCCCATCATATTCTGAGGAGGTCTCATTTCCCTCATTCATGGACATTCGTTCACCAGATGTCCTTTTGTATAACATCTGGTGCACCAGACCTGCGATCGTCTTGGTCTAGGTATTGTTATTTCTTGAATATTTTCTATAAGAGTTGATATTTTCCCTTGTATTTGCACCAAATTCGCATTTGTTGGGGGTCTGGTTACTCTCAGGCTTCCAAGTTATCCCACCATGGATTCAATCTTCATTGATTGTTCCAAGGCGTCTATCAAAGTGGTTATCCGCTATTGCGTTAGAAGAATTTGACTCAGAGGTAGCAATCCCTGAATGTACCATTTCCTATGATGTTCCTCATCGATTGGATGTGCTGACCTCCTTATAGAATCTTTAAACTTTTGTATGTATTCCCAAGCTGATTCACCTTCCCTTCGCTAGATCTTGCACAACTCAGACAGAGCCTGCTGTTCTAACTGAGGTAGTTTAAACTATGTTATGACCTTGGTCCATACCTGACCAACTGTGAATGCTTGACCTTTCATTTCTGACACTCTTGGCTCAATAATATTCATGTACCACTTGAGAGTGTGAACTTTCAAGGTAGTCTGGAACTCAACCAACTTATTTGCATCTAGAATCCCTTTAGATATCCAGATTTCTTCACACAAGAACCAATGCTGGTCAACATATTCATCTCCCTTACCCTAGAATTATGGGTATCGGGCATTCGAACCTCCCATGTGACCAACCATTTCTGATCTTGATTATCTTATCAAAATGAAACCTAACGGTCCTGATTGCAATCTACCAAGGGATTCCAATATCCTCCATGTACTCATACTTCCTGAGTGTGAAAAACTAACTAATTGTATTGGAACAGAACAAGTGTGAGAAGGTAGTATCGAACTTACAACTTGTATAGAAGACACTTGGGGTATGGGCGATTCGGGGCTGGTGCCACATGCTTCAGGGCAATTTTCTTTGATATGGGGAGTCTCGTTTTTTTCCACTGGAGCGGTCTTCAGCTGAATTTTTTATCTTTCCTGTCATCGGAGTTGAATCTTCTCTTTCTCCTTCAAGATTCATGTCGACTTCCTCCTCTCTTACATCTACACCTTTTCCTTCTTGTCCAACCTCCTGGGGACTTCTTTCTCTCTGCACTTCTCTCTAACTTAATCTTTGACTGGCCAGTCTTTCCTATATTATCATCTTCTATAACTCTTCCATCTGTCTCTCCTCTACTTCTCCTGGTCCGACTTATTTCTGCAACTTCTAATATTGTCTTGCTGGTTTCTTTATCTTTCCTCTCCACCAATTCTCAACTATGGCATCTATTTTCAAGGCTCCCTCGTCTCTTGAGTACATTTCTTGTTGTTTCCCCCCACATTTTTCAAAGAACCCTTCCCCTCTCTCAGGCAATGACTCTACCCCATCCTTTTCCTATCGAAAGCGAGGGTGTTTACGCTTCCATCTTAGTTGGGGCATAGTCAACATCCCCTCTTCCATCAAGAAAACTTTAATCCACAGAGGGATTTATCTCAAAAGTCTTTACCTTACATCTTTTTTGAAATTCGCCTCTACTCACCGAAAGAGATTGGTGGTTCTCAGGTGTGTTAGCACTCTGTAAATTATGTCTGGATAAATAGACAAATGATAGAGGTAACTATTTCAACCAGCTTTAGAGCTGAGGCACTAGCCTGCTCAACTTAGAGAGGGATCTCTCGTGTCACTTGATATATCTATGGAAATCGGTGGCTAGATTTGGTTTGTTTTGGGGATTTTTATAAAGTTGCTGGGAAGGAAGGGGAGAAACACACAACGCTATGGAGTCAAAATTATGAAATTGATTGAAAAAAATGATCAACTGATAGAACTCTGTAAAGGATAAAGGCTAAATGAGGCAATGAATCTGAGTTGTAACTTAAAATAAATCAGAGTGGTAAGAGGAAAGAGGAAACAAATAACTGCATGATATCATTACGGGAATGAATTCTGAATTAGCTAAGAAGATACATACACAGTTTAAATTTTTTAGTCCAAGAGGATCATAAGATGAATTATGGGCCTTTAACACTGCAATTTAAACAAAAGAAAATGCAAATGGAATTAAAGAATACAGGAAATACAACAATGAAGGAGGAAAAAACTCATATCATAGCCATTAGAATCTTTTCATAAACAGTTCAAAATGCTTCTACATATGTGTTCAATTTAGTTCCAGAAAAATTACAATAGAGTCCAGAACCACCAAAATTGTGTCCTTGCACTTCTGCCTTCAATAATACACTCAAAACCTCTAATACTTATACAATTCGAGTTCCTTGCGTGTGTAACTGATTACAATAACTGAAACGAAACGTTTCAACTTCTACAATTATTACAACTGACAGATTTCAGAAAAAACGTTTCATGATCCCTGCAGATTCCTCTGACGCTCCAACTCCTTCCTTTGCCACGTTCTCTTTGAAATGTGACTCATACTCTTTCAAATATAATTGCATTTATCCATATTCTCATTAAACATTTGGGTATAATATATATGAAATAGAAATAATTCCCAAATATTTTCTATCCTGGAGAATTAAATTTCCATAATTTAATTCATGCCCGTGGTCTTTAAAACCTTGTCTTGTTTTGCCCAATTCACCATTCATTATAAAAAAACATTTACTGTTACTATTTCCTATGAAAAACATTTACTGTGTAATTTTTTTTCCAATTTACCGTTTCACTGTGGAAAAACATTTACTGTGTAATGTTTTTCCAATCTACCATCTTTGGCAAAATACCTTTTATATTCTTCTTTTACTTTTGTAAATATTTGGATAAAGAATTATCGAATTTTTCATTCACGTGCATCTTCCCATTTAAATATTTTTCATGGAAATAAGTATTAATGTCTTTAATTTGTAAAACACAAATCTTACCTCCATAAAACCTTTTTATCGTGAGGAAAATTTTCATTTATTGGAAATCCCATAATCATTATTGAAATGCACTCCTGGAAGAATGCCGCACATAAAACATATGATAGATGTTTTCATTTAATATATCGAGCTTGGGATAAAGTGGTTTAATCCAAACTTCTTTACCTCCGATATGCTCCACGTAAAAACACGAGTCCAACAAATAAACCACGGTAGTTTTCCGGTCTGTCTTTACATAATTAACCTCCTCGTTACTTTACTCTCCGATATGTGTGTGTGCCCTCCATCCAACCTCATGTGATTTCATAAATTAAATATTGGATTAAATATTAATATAAATATAAAAATATATATATTAATAATAAAAAATCCCTTTTTTCTATTTTCGAAGAACTTTGTACATATGAGGCTTAACACATGACTATGCGGATAGGATAAGGGTGCTTAATACAAGGAATATTTTTTTAATTTCAATGGGAATACCAAAATAAGGGTAAAAATGAATGAAGTGATGGAACTTAAGGGATTTAGATAAGAAGAAAGGCTAGGTATAGGCTTAGGATATTTGCCAACTTTTGACTCATGGGATACATGACTGTTTTGGATGATCCATTGGGTGAAGGATTTAGGTGATGGGAGCTTGACGAAGCTGGTGAAAAAGTTAGGAAATTTGAGTGGAAAAATAACATAAGGATAAGATGCTTTGGAAAAATAAAATGCAAATCAGTAGGTGATAACACCATCAACTTCCGATATCGTGAGTTGGAAAAAATGGTTTTGAGCAGAGCATTTTTCATCCTGACGTACCTCTAGAGTCGCCACGTTTCCACGAATGAAACCAGAATGGTTTCCCCGGCCTGCCTTTGAATAATTATCTTCCACACTGCTTAATTCTCTGATATGTGCCTTAGCCATTGATCCAAGGTTCATCAATATCGACGGTCCGCCGAGTTATACATTTTGAACCTCTGCTATATTTTTCTATATGCCGCTAGATATACCCACCCCCCCAAACTATCATACTTCCACTGTGATATAGCATTTCGCTAAATTTCTGAAATTTGGATCCTGATATGAAAGGTTTTATGGTGATAACATTGGCTCCAATTGGGGATGATATCCTCCCTGCGAGGTAGCAAATAACTCGTAGACCCAGTGCCTGATCCATTGCGATAGTCCCAAAACATGTGTGTGTACCCTACTCCGTCATGTCACCAGTGTCTGTTGAAAACCAAAATCTGCACACTGCTCTCAACTGGATAGTGAACATTGAATACACTGCTAAAATTTGACTATACATACTACTGGAAATTCAAAATGAAAAATGCTTGAACAACAAGCTTATTCGCACACTCCTACCTACTCTAAAACAACTGAAATGAATACTCAATCAAGTAATGCTAAAGTGCCAATGCAACCAATCAAGTAATTGGCTTCCTGATTTATCTCCACTCACATCTTTCTTAAGCATGCAGACAAATGTAAAAGATGACAGTTGAAAGAAAAAATTGAATCCAAAATGTGAGCTTATGAATGAAACAAATTCCTCCTTCACTAAAGACTGTAATAGGATGGCCACAGGATCTTTATAACCATGAAAAATCATTCTTCTTTATGAGAAAAAACAGAAGGACAAGCCTCTTTCATAAGTGTTTGTTGTTCTTTCTCTATTTTTTTTGTTTTGAGAACATCTTCAAATGAAATGGAAGCAATAGGTTTGTCTACTCTTCCATGCATATCAACAAAAATATTCATACATTATTGAACATCTTCAAATATGTCAACCATATTATGTGCATCAAGGCTATGCACTTGTTCATCAAACAATTTTGATTTGGTTTCATTAAATTTCTGGAAATTTGTTTGAGGACAACCATTTTGTCTTTCAAATGAATTAGTAGAAATAAGTTCCTACTCATAATCTTCTTGCAAATGTGAAAAGATAACATCATGCACTATTTTATAGTCTATAGTTCCCATGGATGGGTTTTCAAAACCATGATTTTCAAATGCCTCAAATAAAACCACTGGCTCTTCATTATCTTTCTATATTTCTCATTGAAAAGTGGCATACACTGTTTTGTTTCTTTCCTGAAACTCTATGTCATTTGTTTGTTCATTGATGGAAGTTTTCATAGATGCAATTTCAGAATCTCCATCTATGTCTAGGACACTTAAAATTTGAACAATCATATCATTCATAGGGGGGGAAAGACAACTTTGAAACACTTTGTCTTGCTGAAAATCTTGTTGAATATCTTCATCAAGTTAAGGGGAAGGAAAATGACTTTCAACAACAATTTCTTAATCATACTCACTTTCAAACAATAGAGGGGATACTATTTGTTGTTGGGATGAATATTCAGAAAGGGCTTCTATGATTTCATCATTCATACACTCTTCATTTCCAAAAATATTTTCAAGGTACTTAATGAAATGTTCACAAAATTCACAACAATCTTCAAACACCAAGGATGAAGATTTAGATTCTCCATAATGCTTAAAAAATGTTATATGGAAATCTTTAAGAGAGTATAAGCTGTCTGGTTTTAAACCTTCATACCATAATATTGCTCTTCCCTATAAAGTAGCCATAAACATTTTCATCAAAAAATCCTCATGAAAGTCAACCCCCAACTTACATATGTGCATGTGAAATTTAATCAAGTGCAAGGCAACATCATTTCCTTTCCCATCTTCGAATTTAGAAAAATATTTTTGCCAATTTATGTGAGGAATATGATTTGGAAAGACAAGAATATGAGATCGATTCATTGGAGCATACCTTGTAGATATTGAACTCATCTTCGAACAATGGAGTCACCAATGATGTTTTGGAAGTTGGATTCTACATTGAGAGTGGAGTCGCCAATGAAAATTCAAATTTTTGGATTCTTCCACTAGTGTAATTGCCTTCAAACTGATTTTTTGATGTGTGGAGTCGCCAGAGTAGGAATACAAACAATATGTGCCTAATTTTCTTCTACTCTCAGACCTTAGAACTCAACCATGTTGTTCTTCTCAGGTAAAAATTTTCAATTTCATCCTCAGCAACAACGCTGGAATGTTAGCACCCTCTAAATACGCTTGTCTATCAAAACAGATGACAAGGGTGACTGTTTCAACCATCTTTAGAGATGAGGCACTAGCTTTCTCAACTCAGAGAGGGCTCTCTCGTGTCACTTGATATATCTATGGAAATTGGTGGCTAGATTTGTGTAACATCCCGCTCTGGCGCACTGAGGACACTTATTCTTTGAGGACACTTGCTCGCAAGTGATCTGGACCGTTTTTGATGTTAGAACTTATGTATATGATTATGATGTGATTGACAGATGATATGATGTGTCA
>JZKD02S0319728.1:27377-65544 GCA_000966675.3 Picea glauca | reverse complement strand
AATGATGATGCATGAGATTTAACATTGTTAATTGCCATGATGAGTACTTGTTAATTCACAATGATAAGGTTGTTTATTTGCCTTGACATTACTGGTTGATCGCCATAATAAGGGTTGTTCTATTTTGCAAGGTCCATGATGATGGGGTGAGTCGCAATGTTATTAGTTGTTTAATTGAATCGAAGATGGGAGTCAGGATGATGTCTAAGATTACCAGGTTTTTGTCAGTTAAACGCACAATGATAAGGCCTCCGTAGGTTACAATGATTAATGGGGCTTGATACTGATTGATGTCTACGGGTCTCCTTTGGAGTGGGTCGTTTAGAATCCTCCTGACTTGCGTCTCCCTTAGAGGTCATGGTTGCCCCTGATTGCAGCACTCAGTGGCTGTATTGCGTAGTCGGTTCGTGTCGGGCGGGATTTAGACTCCTCTTGTTGCTCGGTAGGTATGTCTGTGTGTAATCCGGAGGAAAAAATCCAGTGACGTATCAAGAGTCTCGGGTTGTTTAAAGGCACAGTTCCACTCTTGCGACACATTCTGAGCCGTATCAGTAGTCTCGGGCTGTTTAAAGGCACAGTTCCACTACTGCGACTCTACTGACGGATTCCTTCATTTTGTGACCGTATTGTGCCAAACCCCTGGTGTCTGTCTCTGCCTACAGCCATTAGTTGCCCACCCCTGTTCGGGGGCGTTTGCTTCTTGTCGTCGCTATGATATGTTGGGTCGTCTCGACTGTGTTCGTCTTACTTGCGTCCTGTTGGTTGATTGTTGACATAGAATAAAGGGGGTTGTTATCTTCTGCCCACACGCACACACTTAAAAAAAAAAAAAAATTCACCAGTTGACTGAGTAATTGTCCTTAGCTAGGTGGGGTGTTACAATTTGTTTCGTTTTGGGGAATTTTATAAAGTTGTTGGCAAGGAAGGGGAGGAACACATAGGGCTATGGAGTCAAAATTATGAAATTGACTAAGAATAATGATCAGTCAATAGAACTCTCTAGAGGATAAAGGCTAAATGAGGCAGTGAATCAGAGTTGTATCTTAAAATAAATCAGAGTGGTAAGAGGAAAGAGGAAACAAATATTTGCATCATAGCATTACCAAAATGAATTCTGAATTAGCTAAGAAGAAGCATACATAGTTTAAATTGCTTAGGCCAAGAGCATCATAAGATGAATTCTAGGTCTTTAACTCTCCAATTTAAATAGAAGAAAATGCAAATGGAATTAAAGAACATAGGAAATACAACAATGAAGGAGGAAAAAACTCAGATCATAGCCATTATAATCTTTTCATAGACAGTTCAAAATGTTTCTGCGTATGTATTCAATTCAGTCCCAGAAAAATTACAATAGAGTCCAGAACCACCATAATTGTGTCATTGTACTTCTGCCTCCATTAATACAGTCAAAACCTCTAATACTTATACAATTTGAGTTCCTTGTGTGTGTAACAGATTACAATAATTGAAACAAAATGTTTCATCTTCTACAATGATTACAACTAGCAGTTTCCAGAAAAACGTTTCATGATCCATGTAGATTCCTCTGACGCTCCAGTGCCTTCCTCTGCCACGTTCTCTTTGAAATGTCATTCATACTCTTTCAAATATAATTTCATTTATCCATATTCTCATTAAACATTTGGGAATAATATATTTGAAATAAAAATAATTCCCAAATATTTTCTATCCTAGAGAATTAAATTACCATATTTAATTCATGCCCGTGGTCTTTAAAACCATGTCTTGTTTTTCCCAATTCACCATTCACTGTAAAAAACATTTACCGTTACTATTTCCTGTGAAAAACATTTACTGTGTAATGTTTTTTCCAATTTACCGTTTCACTGTGGAAAAACATTTACTATGTAATGTTTTTCCAATTTACCGTCTTTGGAAAAATACATTTTATCTTCTTCTTTTACTTCTGTAAATATTTGGATAAAGAATTATCCAAGTATTCATTTACGTGCATCTTCCCATTTAAATCTTTTGCATGGAAATAAGCATTAATGTCTCTAATTTGTAAAACTTAAATCTTACCTCCGTAAAACTTTTTCACTGTGAGGAGAAATTTCATTTATTGGAAATCCCATAATCGTTATTGAAATGCACTCCTGGAAAAATGTCTCACATAAAACATATGATAGATGTTTGCATTTATTATATCGGTCTTGGGCTAAAGTGGTTTAACCCAAACTTCTTTACCTCCGATATGCTCCACGTAAAAACACGTGTCCACCAAATAAACCATGGTAGTTTTACCCGGTCGTCTTTACATAATTAACCTCCTCACTACTTTAATTTTTGCGCCCTCCATCCAACCTTTGACTTTTCCACATTATAAATTGAGATTTGTGCCCATGATTTGACGTGATTTCATAAATTAAATATTGGATTAAATATTAATATAAATATTAAAATATTTATATTAATAATAAAAAACCCCTTTTTTTTCTATTTTTGAAGGACTTTAGGCATATGAAGCTTAACACGTGACTATTTGGATAGGATAAGGGTGCTTAATAAAAGGAATATTTTTTAATGTCGATGGAAATACGAAAATAAGGGTAAAAATGAATGAAGTGATGGAACTAATGGATTTAGATATGAAGAAATGTTAGGTATAGGCTTGGGATATTTTCCAACTTTTGACTCGTGGGGTACATGACTGTTTTGGATGATCCATTGGGTGAAGGATTTAGGTGATGGGAGCTTGACGGAGCTTCTCAGAAAGTTAGAAAATCTGAGTGGAAAAATAACACAAGGATAAGATGCTTTGGAAAAATAAAATGCAAATCAACAGGTGATAACACCATCAACTTCCGATATCGTGAGTTGGAAAAAATGATTTTGAGTAGATCGATTTTCACCCTGACATACCTCTGGTGTTGCCACGTGTCCACGAATGAAACCATAATGGTTTCCCTAGACCACCTTCGAATAATTATCTTCCGCTCTGCTTAATTCTCTGGTATGTGCCTTAGTCGTTGATCTAGGATTATTCAAGATCGACGGTCCGCCGAGTGATACCTTTTGCGCCTCCGCTGTATTTTTCTATATGCCACTGGATATATCCCGGTCCCCCAAACTATCATACTTCCACTATGATATAACATTTCTCTAAATTTCTGAAATTTGGATCCTGATATGAAAATTTTTATGGTGATAACATTGGCTCCAATTGGGGATGATATCCTCCCTGCGAGGTAGCAAAGAACTCGTAGACCCGGTTCCTGGTCCATTGGGATACTCCCAAAACAAGTGTGTGTACACTTCTCTGTCATGTCACCAGTGTCTGTTGAAAACCAAATTCTGCACACTGCTCTCAACCGGATACTGAACACTGAATACACTGCTAAAATCTAACTGTACATACTACTGAAAATCCAAACTGAAAAATGCTTGAACAACAAGCTTATTTGGACACTCCTACCTACTCTAAAACTGTGTAAATGTATACTCAATCAAGTAATGCTAAAGTGCCAATGCAACCAATCAAGCAATTGGCTTCCTGATTTTTCTCCGCTCACATCTTTCTTAAACATGCAGACAAATGTAAAAGATGATAGCTAATAGAAAAAATTGAATCCAAAATGTGAGCTTATGAATGAAACAACTTCCTCCTTCACTGAATATTGTAATAGGATGTCCACATGATCTTGAAAACCATGAAAAATCATTTCTTCTTGATGAGCAAAAACAAAAAGACAAGCCTCTTTCATAAGTGTTTGTTGTTCTTTCTCTATTTTTTCTGTTTTGAGAACATCTTCAAATGAAATGGAAGCAATAGGTTTGTCTACTCTTCCATGCATATCAACAAAAATATTCATACATTCTTGATCTTCTTCAAATATGACAACCATATTATGTGCATCAAGGCTATCCTCTTGTTCATCAAACAATTCTGATTTGGTTTCATTAAATTTCTGGAAATTTGTTTGAGGACAACCATTTTGATTTTCAAATGAGTTAGTAGAAATAAGTTCCCGCTCATAATCTTCTTGCAAATGTGAAAAGCTAACAACATGCACTATTTCACAGTCTATATTTCCCATGGATGGATTTTCAAAACCATGATTTTCAAATGACTCAAATAAAACCACTGCCTCTTCATTATCTTTCTGTATTTTTTATTGAAAAGTGGCATACAATGTTTTGTTGCTTTCCTGAAACTATATGTCATTTGTTTGTTCATTTCTGGAAGTTTCCATAGATGCAATTTCATAATCTTCATCCATGTCTAGGCCACTTAGAATTTGAACAACGATATCATTCATAGGGGAAGAAAGACAACCTTGAAACACTTTGTCTTGCTGAAAATCTTGTTGAATATCTTCATCAAGTTCAGGGGAAGGAAAATGACTTTCAACAACAATTTTTTTATCATCTTTTCCTTCAACCAATGGAGGGGATACTATTTGTTGTTGGGATGAATATTCATAAGGGCTTCTATGATTTCATCATTCATACACTCTTCATTTCCAAAAACATTTTCAAGGTACTTAACGAAATGATCACAAAATTCACAACAATCTTCAAACACCAAGGATGAAGAATTAGATTCTCCATAATGCTTAAAGAATGTTATATGGAAATCTTTAAGAGAGTATACGCTACTTGGTTTTAAACCTTCATACCATAATCTTGTTCTCCCCTCTAAATTATCCATAAAAATTTTCATCAAATAATCCTCATGAAATTCAACCCCCAAATTACATATGTGCATGTGAAACCTAATCAAGTGCAAGGCAACATCATTTTCTTTCCCATCTTCAAAATTAGGCAAATATTTTTGCCAATTTATGTGAATAATACAATTTGGAAAGCCAAGAATATGAGATCGATTCATTGGAGCATACCTTGTAGATATTGAACTCATCTTCGGACAGTGGAGTCGCCAATGCTATTTTGGAAGCTGGATTCTGCATTGAGAGTGGAGTCGCAAGTGAAAATTGAAATTTCTGGATTATTCTACCAGTGGAATCACCTTCAAACTGATTTTTTGATGTGTGGATTAACCAGAGCAGGAATACAACCAATATGTGCCTAATTTTCTTCTGCTCTTAGACCTTAGAACTCAACCATATTGTTTTTGCCAGGAAAAAATTTTCAATTTTGTCCCCGACAACGACGCTAGAATGTTAGGACCCTGTAAATCTGCTCGGTTGTCAAAACAAATGACAGGGGTAACTGTTTCAACCAGCTTTAGAGTTGAGGCACTAGACTACTCAACTCAAAAAGGGCTCTCTCATGTCACTTGATATATCTATGGAAATCGGTGGCTAGATTTGGTTTGTTTTGGGAATTTTTAGAAAGCTACTGGCAAGGAAGGGGAGGAACAGACAGGGCTATGGAGTGAAAATTTTGAAATTGACTAAAAACAATGATCAGCCATTAGAACTCTCTAGAGGATAAAGGCTAAATGAGGCAATGAATCTGAGTTATAACTTAAAATAAATCAGAGTGGTAAGAGGAAAGAGGAAACAAATAACTGCATCAGAGCATTACAGAAATGAATTCTGAATTAGCTAAGAAGAAACATACACAGTTTAAATTGCTTAGGCCAAGAGCATCATAAGATGAATTATGGGCCTTTAACTATGCAATTTAAACAAAAGAAAATGCAAATGGAATTAAAGAACATAGGAAATACAACATTGAAGGAGGACAAAACTCATATCATAGCCATTATAATCTTTTCATAAACAATTGAAAATGCCTCTGCATATGTATTCAATTCAGTCCCAGAAAAATTACAATAGAGTCCAGAACCACCAGAATTGTGCCCTTGCACTTCTGCCCTCATTAATACACTTAGAGCCTCTAATACTTATACAATTCGAGTTCCTTGAGTGTGTAACTGATTACAATAACTGAAACGAAACGGTTCAACTTCTACAATGATTACAACTGACAGTTTCCAGAAAAATCATTTCATGATCCATACAGATTCCTCTGACGCTCCAGCTCCTTCCTCTGTCGCGTTCTCTTTGAAATGTCACTCGTACTCTTTCAAATATAATTTCATTTATCCATATTCTGATTAAAAAATTAGTAATAATATATTTGAAATAAAAATAATTCCCAAATTTTTTCTATCCTAGAGAATTAAATTTTCATAATTTAATTCATGCGCGTGGTCTTTGAAACCATGTCTTGTTTTGCCCAATTAACAATTCACTGTAAAAAACATTTACTGTTACTATTTCATGTGAAAAACATTTACTGTGTAATGTTTTTTCCAATTTACGAAAAACATTTATCGTGTAATGTTTTTCCAATTTACCGTCTTTGGCAAAATACCTTTTATCTTCTTCTTTTATTTCTATAAATCTTTGAATAAATAATTATCCAAGTCTTCATTCACGTGCATCTTCCCATTTAAATCTTTTGCATGGAAATAAGCATTAATGTCTTTAATTTGTAAAACATAAATGTTACCTCCTTAAAACCTTTTCACCGTGAGGAGAAATTTCATTTATTGGAAATCTCATAATCATTATTGAAATGCACTCCTGGAAAAATGCTGCACATAAAACATATGATAGATATTTGCATTTATTATATCGGGCTTGGGCTAAAGTGGTTTAGTACAAACTTCTTTACCTCCGATATGCTCCACATAAAAACATGTTTCCACCAAATAAACCACAGTAGTTTTTCCCAATCCGTCTTTACATAATTGACCTCCTCGTTACTTTAATCTCCCATATGTGTGTGCACCCTCCATCCAACCTTTGACTTTTCCACATTATAAATTGATATTTGTGTCCATGATTTGATGTGATTTCATAAATTAAATATTGGATTAAATATTAATATAAATATAAAAATATTTATATTAATAATAAAAAACCCCTTTTTTCTATTTTCGAATGACTTTGGGCATATGAGGCTTAACACATGACTATGTGGATAGGATAAGGGTGCTTAATAAAATGAATATTTTTTAATTTCAATGGGAATACGAAAATAAGGGTAAAAATGAATGAAGTGATGGAACTAAGGGATTTAGATACGAATAAAGGCTAGGTATAGGCTTGGGATATTTTCCAACTTTTGACTCGTGGGGTACATGATTGTTTTGGTTGATCCATTGGGTGAAGGATTTAGGTGATAGGAGCTTGACGGAGCTGGTGAAAAAGTTAAAAAATCTGAGTGAAAAAATAACACAAGGATAAGGTGCTTTGGAAAAATAAAATGCAAATCAGTAGGTGATAACACCATTAACTTCCGATATCGCAAGTTGGAAAAAATGGTTTTGAGAAGACTTCTTTTGACCCCGATGTACCTCTGGTGTCACCAGGTGTCCACGAACCGAACTACCATCGAATAATTATCTTCTGCGCTGCTTAGTTATCTGATATGTGCCTTAGCCATTGATCTGGGATTCTTCAATATTGACAGTCCACCGAGTTATACCTTTTGTGCGTCTGCTATATTTGTCTATATGCCGTTGAATATAGCCTGACCCCCCAAACTATCATACTTCCACTGTGATATAGCATTTCGCTAAATTTCTGAAATTTGGATCCTGATATGAAAATTTTTATGGTGAGAACATTAGCTCCAACTGGGGATGATATCCTCCCTGTGATGTAGCAAAGAAATCGTAGACCTAGTGCCTGATCCATTGGGCTACTCCCAAAACATGTGTGTGTACCCTGGTTCGTCATGTCACCAGTGTTTACTGAAAACCAAAATCTGCACACTGTTCTCAACTGGATACTAAACACTGAATACACTGTTAAAATATGATTGTACATACTACTGGAAATCCAAACTAAAAAAGTATTGAACAACAAGCTTATTCGCACACTCCTTCCTACTCTAGAATTGTTGAAATGAATACTCAATCAAGTAATCCGAAAGTGCCAATGGAACCAATAAAAGAATTGAATTCCTGATTTTTCTTTGTTCACATCTTTCTTAAACATGCAGACAAATGTAAAAGATGCCAGTGAAAAGAAAAAATTGAATCCAAAATGTGAGCTTATGAATGAAACAAATTCCCCCTTCATTGAAGACTGTGATAGGATGGCCACAGGATCTTGAAAACCATGAAAAATCATATCTTCTCGATGAGGAAAAACAGATGGACAAGCCTCTTTCATAAGTGTTTGTTTTTCTTTCTCTATTTTTTTTTGTTTTGAGAACATCTTCAAATGAAATGGCAGCAATAGGTTTGTATACTCTTCCATGCATATCAACAAAAATAGTCATACATTCTTTAACATCTTCAAATATGACAACCATATTATGTGCATCCATGGTATCCTTTTTTTCATCAAACAATTCTGATTTGGTTTCATTAAATTTCTGGAAATTTGTTTGAAGACAACCATTTTGACTTTCAAATGAATTAGTTGAAATAGGTTCATGCTCATAATCTTCTTGCAAATGTGAAAAAATAACAACATGCACTATTTCACAGTCTAGAGTTCCCATGGATGGATTTTCAAAACCACAATTTTCAAATGACTCAAATAAAACCACTACCTCTTCATTATCTTTCTGTATTTATGATTGAAAAGTGGCATACACTATTTTGTTGCTTTCCTGAAAATCTATGTCATTTGTTTGTTCATTGCTGGAAGTTTCCATAGATGCAATTTCAGAATCCTCATCCATGTCTAGGCCACTTAAAACTTGAACAACCATATCATTCATAAGGGGAGAAAGACAACCTTGAAACACTTTGTCTTGGTGAAAATCTTGTTGAATATCTTCATCAAGTTAAGGGGAAGGAAAATGACTTTCAACAACAATTTCTTGATCAGCTTCACTTTCAACCAAAGGAGGGGATACTATTTGTTTTTGGGATGAATATTCATAAAGGGATTCTATGATTTCATCATTCATACACTCTTGATTTCCAAAAACATTTTCAAGGTACTTAATGAAATGTTCACAAAATTCACAACAATCTTTAAACACCAAGGATGAAGAATTAGATTATCCATAATGCTTAAAGAATGTTATATGGAAATCTTTAAGAGAGTATAAGTTGTCTGGTTTTAAACCTTCATACCATAATATTTCTCTCCCCTCTAAACTATCCATAAACATTTTCATCAAACAATGCTCATGAAATTCAACCCCCAACTTACATATGTGCATGTGAAATCTAATCAAGTGCAAGGCAACATCATTTCCTTTCCCATCTTTGAATTTAGGAAAATATTTTTGCTAATTTATGTGAGGAATACGATTTGGAAATCCAATAATATGAGATCCATTCATTGGATATTACCTTGTAGATATTGAACTCATCTTCGGACAGTGGAGTCACCAATGATGTTTTGGAAGATGGATTCTACATTGAGAGTGGAGTTGCTAGTGAAAATTGAAATTTCTGGATTCTTCTACCAGTGGAATCGCCTTCAAACTGATTTTTTGATGTGTGGAGTCACCAGAGCAGGAATACAACCAATATGTCCCTAAGTGTCTTTTTCTCTCAGACCTTAGAGCTCAATCATGTTGTTCTTCCTAGGGAAAAAGTTTCAATTTCGTCCCTGGCAACGACGTCAGAATGTTAGCACCATGTAAACTTGTCTGTCTGTCAAAACAGACGATAGGGGTAACTATTTCAACCAACTTTAGTGTTGAGGCACTAGCCTTCTCAACTCAGAGAGGGCTCTCTCATGTCACTTGATATATCTATGGAAATCAGTGGCTAGATTTGGTTTGTTTTGGGGATTTTTATAAAGTTGTTGGCAAGGAAGGGGAGAAACACACAGGGCTATGGAGTCAAAATTCTGAAATTGACTGAAAACAATGATCAACCGTTAGAGCTCTCCAAAGGATAAAGGCTAAATGAGGCAATGAATCTCAGTTGTAACTTAAAATAAATTAGAGTGGTAAGAGGAAAGAGGAAACAAATAACCGCATCAGAGCATTACTTGAATGAATTTTGAATTAGCTAAGAAGAAACATACACAGTTTAAATTGCTTAGGCCAAGAGCATCATAAGATGAATTATGGGCCTTTAACTCTCTAATTTAAAGAGAATAAAATGCAAATGGAATTAAAGAACATAGGAAATACAACAATGAAAGGGGACAAAACTCATATCATAGCCATTAGAATCTTTTCATAAACAATTCAAAATGCTTATGCATATGTATACAATTCAATCCCAGAAAAATTACAATAGAGTCCAGAACCACCAGAATTGTGCCCTTGCACTTCTGCATTCATTAATACACTCAGAATCTATAATACTTATACAATTCAAGATCCTTGGGTGTGTAATTGATTACAATAACGGAAACAAAATGTTTCATCTTCTACAATGATTACAACTGACGGTTTCCAAAAAAAAACAAAAAAACATTTCATGATCCCTGCAGATTCCTCTGATGGTCCAGCTCCTTCATTTGCCACGTTCTTTTTGAAATGTCACTCATACTCTTTCAAATATAATTGCAATTATCCATATTCTCATTAAACATCTGGGAATAATATATTTGAAATAAAAATAATTCCCAAATATTTTCTATCCTGGAGAATTAAATTTCCATAATTTAATTCAGGCTCGTGGTAAAAACATTTATTGTTACTATTTCCCGTAAAAAACATTTACTGTGTAATGTTTTTTCCAATTTACCGTTTCACTGTAAATCTTTGTATAAAGAATTATCCAAGTCTTTATTCATGTGTGTGTTCCCATTTAAATCTTTTTCATAGAAATAAGCATTAATGTCTTTAATTTGTAAAACTTAAATCTTACCTCCATAAAACCTTTTAACCGTGAGGAGAAATTTCATTTATTGGAAATCCCATAATCATTATTGAAATGCCCTCCTAGAAAAATGCCGCACATAAAACATATGATAGATGTTAGCATTTATTATATCGGTCTTGGGCTAAAGTGGTTTAATACAAACTTCTTTACCTTCGATATGTTCCACGTAAAAACATGTGTCCACCAAATAAACCACGGTAGTTTTCCCCGGTCCATCTTTACATAATTAACCTCCTAGTTACTCTTTAATCTTCAATGTGTGTGCGCCCTCCATCAAACCTTTGCATTTTCCACATTATAAATTGAGATTTGTGCCCATGATTTGATGTGATTTCCTAAATTAAATATTGGATTAAATATTAATATAAATATAAAAATATTTATATTAATAATAAAAAACCATATTTTTCTATTTTCGAAGGACTTTGGACATATGAGACTTAACACATGACTATGTGGGTAGGATAAGGGTGCTTAATAAAAGAAATATTTTTTAATTTCAATGGGAATACGAAAATAAGGGTAAAAATGAATGAAGTGATGGAATTAAGGGATTTAGACAAGAATAAAGGCTAGGCATAGGCTTGAGATATTTGTCAAGTTTTGACTCGTGGGGTACATGATTGTTTTGGATGATCCATTGGGGGAAGGATTTAGGTGATGGGAGCTTGACGAAGCTAATGAAAAATTTAGAAAATCTGAGTGGAAAAATAACACAAGGATAAGATGCTTTGGAAAAATAAAATGTAAATCAGCAGATGATAACACCATCAACTTCTGATATCAGGAGTTGGAAAAAATGGTGTTGAGCAGACCGATTTTTGCCTCGACGTACCTCTAGTGTCGCCACGTGTCCATGAATGAATCCAGAATGGTTTCCCCTACCCACCTTTGAATAATTATTTTCCATGTTGCTTAATTCTTCGATATGTGCCTTAGCCGCTGATCTGATTTTCTTCAAGATTGATGGTTCCCCGAGTTATACCTTTTTCACCTCCACTATATTTGTCTATATGTCACTGGATATAGCTCGAACCCCCAAACTATCATACTTCCACTGTGATATAGAATTTTGCTAAATTTCTGATTTTGATATGAATTTTTTTTATGGTTATAACAAGGTGCAAACTCAATAATGTATCCTTCTAATGTGGTATTGACCCAGAAATCAATCGCTCGTGTGAATGGATGATCCAGCCGATGAAGTGATGAAATATTTTTTGTGTCCCAAGTGCAGGTCCTCTTGACTTGTTCTTGGAACTATGGAGCTTCTTGGAGCCTATTTATTTAGTGGAAAAGTTCTTTCAGGAACTTAACCCAGAATATATCGTACTGGTCACTCGATCTTTCTGAGTAAAAGACTGCCTCAAGAGTATCTTCCACATATTTTCTCCTCATCTCCACTTCTTTCCATGTGAAGGCATCACATTTTCTTTCCCACCATTGGTCAATATTAGATCTATGAATCCGCAGAAGAATCCTCCCTAAAGGTTCCCTTTTAACGTAGGTCCCAACAACAAAACCATTTTGTTGGCAGAAGTTTGATCAAACCAAAATCCTTTTCAGGTTACCAAAAAAAGCTACTGAGTAGTCTAGAGCGTTGGCATTTTCATCTCCTATGAAGAGAAGAAGTCTCACCCAAAGCACTGCTGAGACAAATAGATAGGGAAGGGCAAGGAAAATACTTAGGAGGATTCATAGAACCTCCAAGATTCATTTTGCTCTTGCGCAAGACATCTAATTACCAAACATATTTGAACTCATGTGTGCAAGAAATAAACCTACTTATGTTGCAAACAATCATTTAAACACAGAGCCATCATGTAGAACTCATAAACCATAAATAAATACTGTAATTCATAAGTAGAACACAAAAATACGCAACATATTTTGAAAATTTAGATCCTTCTTCATATTATTTTCATATCTTTCTTCATTTACAAACTCATAGATACGCAACAACGCTTTGTTATACACTCCTGGATCTAGACTTATGTCGCAAATATCTAACTATCTAAATGGTGTACATATTACATTGCAGACTCAGAACCCGACTTGACCCAATTGACAACCTTTTATAGTCATATTCAACCCTATATATAAGCTAGGTTGTGTCTTATGTCTCGACTTGCATCCTTTCTTTTTTGGTTGCAACCGCTTTATTTTTGTTGGCATTGCGTTGTCCTTTTCGCAAGTGATTTCTATTGCTTCTTCTTTCTCTGTTGTCCAACTTCTTCTGAATCTTGTGCAAATCGTACTAGTCCAAAACTTGTGCAATTCCTTATCCCAAAAATGAAGGGCCCAACACACATCAAATCAAAATATTTTCAAGAATCTTCTTGAATGATGAACCTACACAACACAAGAGATCATGGGGTAGATAATGGATGTGCTAGAAATTTTTTTAGGACTACCACTCTCCAAAGTGGTTATGTGGGTTGCATGCGGGTTGTAGAAGCATGCAAAACTAGTGTTAACTAAAGAAAGAGGTGAAAGAGATAGAGCTCTTGAGCGAAGAAGAAACGAAAAAGGGAGCACTGAAGAAACAAAAGAAGAGGATGGTTCTTCAGAAGTATGTAGTATAAGAGAAGTTAGTCCAAGTTGTGTATGAATCATGTTATGAGTTTGTGTAAATATTTTGTTTGTGGCTGAAACAATCCTGCAGAGACTCTATAATGGTCTTAGTCTAGTAGTGTGTGCAGAATATGAACATAGAGAGCATAACACATTGTAGTGCATGATTTGTAGAATGTATTAGAATGCAGGGGTCTATTCCTATTGCATTATGAGTCTCTTAATGTATGCATTCTAGCATTTAATCGAGATAACATAATGTTATTGTTTTCTCTATCAATGGTTGTGTTTATTCACAGTTGAATGGATGAATGTGTTAATTATGTATGTTGTTATTTTGTTAATGAATTGTGATGGAATGCATGGATGCTAGCTCGAGTGGCTTCCTAGTATGCTTGATCCCTTCATCTCTGACACAAGACCAGATGGTCTCCGTGATTTTCATGGCATATCAGGTGATACTTTCTTCAGTGATTGACTAAATATTGATATGTTGATGCCTTGGGGTTTTGTTAGTCATATCTAGACGGACCTTAGGTCATGAACCCCCAAAGTTAGGAAGGATTCACACAAATGAGCCAACAACTATTATTTCTCATATTGTGCTACGAAGAAATATTGAATGTTCAAATATAAAATTTTCCTCCATGTTCCACATTCTAATAATTTCTTCATATTCAACAATAAAAATGATATTTTCAAATATGAGAAGAAAAATAGACTGTATGGCTTCAGTATGGTCATGCAAAACATCTATTTTGAATCAACTTTGGAAATATTCTCTATGATATTTTATCTCAAGGTATATCTCTCTCCATAATTTTTCTAGTGGCAAGGCATATATTATAGAAGGTTCTTCGAGGTGCAGGAAAACCCCATCTCAAAAAAATCTTAAGTTTCACCCTTCCTAAAGTTTTGTGTGATATGTTTCATGTGTCACACCTCTCCTAAAGTTTGGTGTGATAGTTTTATGTGTTGTACCTCTCTTAAATTTTGGTGCGATATGACATTCACTTAAAAAATATTGGTCTTATCTACCATTTAAACTTTATCTTATGCACACTTCATAAAAATTTTGGTTTCATGTATATTGCATAAGAAAAACTTTGGTGCAATGTGCGATATAAAAAGGATTTATGAGCAGAACAAAATGACTACAAATTATTAAAAGGTTCTTAACAAAACATAACAGATATATAGTAAAATTGGTTTTCTATTCAATAATGAAATACGTTGAAACTGTAAAATGCAGCATAAACAAGCTTGCTGGAATGGTGGCGGCTTATCTCTGAGAAGAGATGTGACGACTGCGCTCATTCACAAGAAGATGATTACAATAAGGCTCTGAAGGCCTTTTTTACAATAAACAGGAATGCTAAAAACCCTAGACATCCAAAAACCTAACCCTAGGAGATGAAGCACCAAAATTCATGTGGGCCCGTCTAGGTAAGTTAGTACATCAACTTCCCACGGTCGTAACTTTTGCATACGATCTTCGTTTTAGGCGTATGATAGCCCGTTGGAAAGGTATCATCGAGGATATTCATTTTGGGGCCTAAATTGTGCATTTAAATATCAATGAGAAGCTCTATCCTAAAAAAACTTCATTTAGGCCCTCAAAATAGCCTCGAAAGTTAACACTGTTAAAATAGTAAATTGTGAAAATTGCTAGAAAATTGTTTTCAGCCAGTTGAAAAAGGTGGGTGACCATCGATATCCACTTGGATCACCAAACCAAGTAGTAAATGTGTGACACAATTGGGAACACATATCACTGTCAGTTCAATAGATATCCCCCTCATTTTAGTGAAGGACAAGTCCAACACAAGGGAGGCTTCTCGGGTGACCCTAGGGGGATTGCAAGGGGAGAAGCAAGGAGATAGATGGACACCTCGATAGTTCATAGTCTAGGATTATCTATGGGATTGAGGAGAGAGTATTCCGAGTTTGTAAATGGTTTCCAAAGTTGTGTACATGCAAAACAATGTTAGACAAACCAAAACAAGACCAAATATAATGATATAAGCCTCAAGATAAGTGAGGAATAAAAAAGAAACCTTGTTGTTCCAAAATTGCAGCAGTATGGAAATATATATCAATGATGAAGAAGCTATAAAAACTGAAAATTATACCATCAAAATCAAGTATATGATATTGAAAACTAAAGCTTGCAACTAGTACACAATTTTACAATGTTTACTCCAAGACTTTGATGAAAAATGAGGGTTGCAAATGAGTGTTATAAACAAGTATTTATGACAAACCAATGGTTATAGAAAAAATTTAATACACTAGAAAGTTATAACCACTAAAATCAGCAAGTAATCCACCCAAACAATATATCCTAATATGTACATCAATTATCACAGCTTGCAAGTGAATTTCAGCGGTAGAAAAATGAACAAAGAGTAAGAGAAAGTGAGTTTGTTGTAGCCCTATTGGTTGTAACTTAATTCTTTTTACAACAGTTCAATCAATTAGCATATCAAGATTCCCTTGGGGGACAAAAGAGTCAATAGAATATAAAATTTAGATCCAACCTTAAAAATTTCAATCTCTTAAAATTCATGTTTACCAATGCAACAATGTTCAATCTCCAATGTTATTAGTACCTTATCTATTGAGTTATGGAGTCTCTTTCATGGTCACAACCAATTTAAGCTAGGTTTTAATGATATTCTAGGGTTGTAAACCCTTTTAACACCTACAAAAGATAAACATTATCAAGGTCTTGTTACAAGGGTGTAAACTCTTTTACTCCTTGTAGCAATCCTTAAGACTTTTCGATAGAAATAGAAGCAAATTCCTGGATGGAGGGTGTATTCCCTTATACTCCTAGAGTTTGATTAATAAATTTGAAATTAAGAAGAAAAACAAAAGATTTAAAAAATTTCTTACCTATTCAAAGAGAGAACATGAAAAACCCTTACGTTATCAAAACAAATCCATCAAATTTCCAAGAACAAGCATCCAAGAGAAGTCACTAGCCCTTATTTCACCAAAATATAAGTGAAGCATCCATTTTTTACAAGAGACAAGATATAGAAAATTTCCCAAAGAGGACTATATTTCAATCCAAGAGTATGTAATTCTCAAATGATGAGTTATGGAAATGAAAAGAGTTGATCCTCTATTTATATCAAGCCATCTAAACCAATTTGTCCACATAAAATTGTCAACAAATTAAAAGAGGTTTGACCCCCTTTATCTGATCTTACAACTTCCAAATATAAAAATTACATGAAGTAAAACCCTAAAAAGGGTGATATCATAGCTCATAATTCCTAAAAGGGTGAGGGCATAATTCCTCTATGGAATATAGCTTTCACTTGGAAAGGTTCTTAAAACAAAAAGCACGTATGCCCTCCAAGAGTCCACAAGTCACATGTGTCATGCCAGGTAAGCCACATTTAATAAAATAACCACCCAAACATCTGCATTAAATCCCCTTTTTTTAAACTAAACAAATGCTTAAAGACCTTATAAAAATTTTCAAATTTAAGCATGGGAGGGTTTTCATGGTTCCCTATTTGGTAGGCCAATCCCCGAGTCAAGAAGTGTTTACCAAGAAGAAATTCTCTAAGTCATGTGGTGAATATGAGGTTAATGGGGGTGTGACTTTTGGGAATGGAGTTCTTGACATATCAAGGGCTCATATTGTCTCACCTATGGGTGCAACATTTTTCCAAGACCTTTTAATTCCAATTGTTTTATTATGGTTAGAACATTGAGTGTTATGTGCAATGGAAAGTAAAGAGAACAACAATGCCACTTGAAGTTAGGAACACATTGAGTGCGATATGCATTGAAAATTAAAAGACACCACAAATGTATTCCCCCAGAAAGTGAGACATTTGTTAATTATCTATTTTCTTTTTAAAAATGTCGTTCATTTTTATGGAGGATCATTTAAATGCTCTCATGACCTTAGGGCGAGCATCTAGAAGGATAATTTATGGATTTTAACTTTTTCGAGCCCAACCCAAGAAACCATGGTGGGAGGGAGGAAATATTATAATTGTTTTATGTGTGTAACCAATATTTATGTTCTAATTTTTAGACTTCAATGTAAATATTGGTGTACTCTGTTCATTTTGGATGAGTGGGAGGAAATATTGCTGGAAAGAACATCCACAAGATCTATCAACCCACCTCAAAACATGATTATCGCATGTAGGCGAGGACTCATATTCATACTCATTCTAAAAAAAAATGCTCCCTGAAGGCTGAGAAAAAATGAGAGATCCCAAAAAGGCCCCATGATTTCCTTGAGAGGGAGAGATGAGGTAAGGGACAAGCTCAGTTTTATAGAAATAATCCTTCCTAATACCCAAAATATGTTGGTTCATCACCTGCAAGTCCTTGCAAAAATCCCCAAGATGAAAATATTACTGCTTTGTAGTATGAATCTTTGACTTCTATGGATGGCCAATGACACCAAAATGTTATCTCACAAACTATAGGTTGGGAAAATCTTGATCCAACCCACAAGATGGTGATAATTGTGGGAGAGTCTACCCATTGTCACCTTAGAAAAACCCTCCCCTCACTTTAGTGAAGGATAAATCCAACACAAGGGGGGAATCCTGGGTGACCCTAGGGGATTGAAATGGAAAGTGAGGTGATGAAAGACAAAGCCCCTATATCTCAAGTTGTGAAGAGATGGAAGTCTTTGGATGAAATATTTTTTATGAGGGAAGGTTGCCAAGAAGTAGCGTGCATGTAGAATATTGTTGTACCTGCCCGAGACATAAGAAAAGAAAATTATACAGGAAAAGATATCAAATGGAAAAATAAGAAAATATTTTTTTCCTATGTAGCATCAGTAAAGAATGATATAATTTAGCAAGTAAATGATAATTAGAGTTGCTAAATAAGTCACCAAAAGTCTAGTTAAATATGTAAGATATAAGTTGGCAATGACTAAGATAACTCAAGTGAGTTAGAGAAAAAAAATAGGGATGTTCAAAGATGTTATTGCTGAGATATTATAACAACCTTATGAATATAGAAAAATATTGCTACAACAGGAAATTAAAACCACGAAAAATTACAAGTAAACCACCAAAAATATGTTAAATGATGAGTAGGTTATTATGACAACTTTGTAGAAAATTATAATGATTGAAAAGAGAGAAAAAGTAAAAGTTTGAGAGAAATTTGTTGCATCCCTAATGGTTTTAGATTTAATGTTATAAAAATAGTAAGATATCATTAGTTAAAGAGGATGACCTAGTGGATCAATTAATCCAGTAGAGCATAGAATTGATTCCACGTCAAACAACTTGAAAATCTCATAAAATCATGTTATCCAATGCAAGGAATTTTATTTCTCCAATGAAAAAATCAGATGAGTGCCTTTTAAAATATGGGTCAATGGATTCTTGAATATAAAAGTTGGATCTACAATATCCCTAGGGGTGTAAACCATCTTAGTCCCTAGGTTATGTGAATCAAACTTAGGTAAATATAGGATGGTGTACACCCTTGTACTCCTCCTAGAAACCTTTTCTGAAATTGACTTAATAGCTAGAAATGAGATGAATTTTGATGGAAGGTGTATGCAATTAAACTCCTCCTATGTTTTCAACCAATAACACTATGAAACAAGCAAGACGAAATTAGCAAATTGCCTTTTTTTTTTACCAATTCCAAGAGAGATGAAATATAAAATCCTAGTTCACCAAGTAAGGTCCACCACAAAGCAAGAGAGTAATCCTCCAAGAGGTGCGCACCACCTTAGCTCCACAATAAATGAAGAGAAATCACCAAAATACATTAGAGAGAGAGAGAGAGAGAGAGATCCATGTTTCCCAAAGAGGGCACAAATTTTAGCCAAGAATATTCTCCAAGTGGGAGAGCTATGATGAAAATGAAAAGGAAATGATCCTTATTTATACAAAAGTTCTAAAAATTGTTTTTCCAATTAAATCATGGTAAACCACAAATTAAGGAGGATGACCTCCTTTACTTTTCCCCTTTACAAAAAAAATTTAAATTGAAAATAAGAAAAACCCTAAAATGTGATGCCATCTCCTTAAGGAGTGACGTTTTGACACTTTGGTCAAGTCATTGGCGCCGAAGGAGATAGTGTTAGGCCTCCAAAGGCCATTTTCCCTCAATCCAATGGTATCCTCCTCAATACAAGGGATTTCCCCATCAAAAGGTTTTTTGGCACAGGGGCAAACCCAAAGTTTCGCTCCAAGAGTGCATCAACAAGCCCTAACTATTGGCCCTTTCAGATACACCTGCGAAGCATATGCAGTATCACCTGAAGCAACTATGGGGGGGTTGTAGGACAAATATGTCTACAACCAAGGGAAATATCAAGAGGGTCCAATACCAGAACAATACAATATTCATATATCAGTTATCAGCAAGGATCTACTCTACACATCTACTTATTAGGTTTAACATAGTAATGAAATCACAGTATATCAATGACAGAGACAAAATACCAATCACACAGAAGAGAAAATATACGTTGTTCCACAGAACTATGCTTTATAATATATTAAGATGAAGCATATAGTTCTTGTCTGCACTCTTAGCTAACAGATTTTCTCTCTTCTCCTATCTTTCTCCCCTCTCCCTACACATCGAGTTGCAGGGTTGACCTTTGCATCGAGATGAAGATATTACAATACCAAAAGGCTCACCCACTTAGCACTTCTCTCTCCCACAACAATAATCTCTCACGACATACCAAGGACTAGATCAATACTAGTAACAGTGACACAACAACAACACAACCCAGGTCCTCTTGACCTTTATTTATAAATTACAATAGCTCACCGATACCCTTAGGCCGAAGCCTAGGTGTCAAAACCCTAGATACCAAAACCCTAGGTGTCTAAAACCCTAGGTCAACTTGACCCACGTTTTTAGGGCTTCGCCAACCTGTCTTTCCTTCCCTCTCGCGTGGTTCTCCAAAGAATATAATGGTGGATTTTTCTGCTAGTTGAGTTGTCCATGATCCTTCTTCCTTGCTGACTTGTCATCCTCAATATCCTCATCCAACACCTTTCTTTGTCGGTCTTCGCTCCGTGATTTCTTCTCTTTTGCTCACTTCGACCCAGTAAGAGTCACTGTGTCTTCTGTGCAGTTCGCATTTCTCCTTTTCTTCCTTGATCTTCCCTTCCTTCCATAACCAAGGGCCAAAAGCCCCCCAACACTCATGTTTGACTCGTGTCGAGACACTTCAGATCTGATTCTTCTATTTTACTTGGACTTCGAACTTTGAAGATCAACCTTTTCTTTCTTCTCTATGCCTCCTTTTCCTCCTTGTGCAGACTATATTTTCTGTGTCTGGTACCCAGTTTCAACTGCACCTGGTACCTAGACCCTTTTCCTTCATGCTTCTACTGAGAGCTGCGAGGTAGTTGGTTGTCATAAACAACTTTAGCTGGCTCCCATTCACTAATCCTTCCTTCCATTCTCCCTTCAAGGTATTCAACAACACAAATCCTCCTTCTATAACATAAACACCCTCATATGGCCCAATCCAATGCATTATGAACTTCCCAGGATGCTTGATGAACTTACTGTCATATACCAGTACTAATTCACCTTGTTTGAATGCCTTCTTCTTGATATGCCTATCATGATAGGCCTTCTCTCTTTCCTTCTCTACCTACTGATGAAATCCTGCAACAAATCTGTCTTCTTCTAATTCAACCAACTGTGAAAGCATGTCTTGAATAGTGCCAATGTCATCCACATATATAAAGGAAACAATTATTAGGCTTGGTACCAAATATTCCATGGGCACAATGGCTTCGAGGCCATACACCAACTTGAAAGGAGTTTTCATTGTTAGTTTCTTACATGTGGTTCTATAGGCCCAAAGTACTATTGGTACTCTTAAATCACAATCATCCCTATTCACATTGCAAATCTTTGTCATTGTTGATTCCAAGATCTTGTTGAATGCTTCAAGTGTCCCATTTTCTTGAGGATGGTAAAGTGTGTTCTTCTGATGGCAAAGTGCAAATTCCTCAGTCAAGGATTCAACAGTCTTATTTATGAAATGTGTGCCTTGATCACTCATAAGGATCTTTGGGCATCCAAACTTGGTTATGATATCATCAAATATAAAGCACACAACTGTGTTTGCACTACAGTCCTTGACTACTCTTGCTTCGGCCCATCTGGTCAAGTACTTTGTTGCAGTGATGATGTACCTTTCTCCTGTGCGTTTTCCTGGTGGATTTATAGGTCCCACAAAATCAATGGCCCATTTCTCAAATTCTTGTAGGTTCAGTTGTGGTGCTAATGTAATTTCATCCCTTTAGGAAGATTTTCCAACTCTTTGGCATACATCGCAGGCTCTGGAATAGTCTTTAGCATCTCAATGTAAGGTAGGACACCAAAGACCAGCTCTCAAAATCTTCTGCATAGTTTCTTTCCTTGCGTAGTGTCCTCCTACGATGCCTTCATGAGCTTTTGCGAGGATCAATGATCGCTCTACCTCCATAATTCACCTTCTCAATATCTCATCAGGTCCCATCTTATATATATGTCCAACTATAAGCGAAAAGTCTACAACACACACTACTAGATGTTTCTTTTGGGGAATTGTATATTCAGTAAGTGTCATTCTTGTTGATAGGAAATGGACTATTTCTGCAAAGTGGTCATCAATATTTCTAATGGCTAGTAGCTGTGCATTCGAAAATGTGTCCGCCAAACCAGTGGGCTCTTCTCCTTGTTCCAACCTTGACAAGTGATTAGGACCTTTGTTCATTCTTCCTGGCTTGACTATGATCTCAAAGTCATATTCTTGAAATAGCAGAATCCATCTAGATATTCTCCCCCCGAACATTGGCTTGGTGACTAGGTATTTCAACACAAAGTGATCAGTAAACATTTTAAAGTGTCCTCCCAACAAGTAGTGGTGAAACTTATGCAATGCGTACACCATGGCTAACCCTTCTCGCTTAATGGTGGTGTAGTTGACCTCTACAATTGATAGCTTTCTGCTAGCAAAATACAATGGATGATCAATATCTCCTTCACCCGGTTGTGCTAACACTGCTCCTAAGGAAATAGAAGACGCATCGACATGCACATGAAACTCCTTACTCCAATCTGGAAAAACCAGGATAGGTGCAGTAACCATTTTCAGTTTCAGTGTGTCAAAGCTCTACTGGAATTTTTCTGTCCAACTAAACTGACAATCTTTCCTCAACAGTTTCTCCATAGGTGTTGTGATCTGTGCATATTATTTAATGAACTTCCTATAATATCATGTGTGTCCCAGCACAGTGCACAACTGTTTGACTAAAGTAGGAGGTGGCAGATAAACTATAATGGAAATTTTAGATCGATCAACCAACAATCCCTGCTTGCATACAATGACCTAAAAAAACTCCGAACGGTGAGAAGAATACGCACTTCTTCAGATTCAAAGAAATTTGACACTGACTGCATTTATCCAACATTAGCCTTAGACATTCAATATGATTCTTTAGTAAACTAAAAACAGTCCAATCATCAAAGTATGCTTCTAGAAATTTATGCAAAAACTCCTTGAATGCTTCGAACACCACACTAGAAATGATGGCTGGGGAATTCTTTAATCCAAATGGCATCACTGTATACTAATAGGACCCCCATTATGTTGAAAATGTGGTCTTGTGGTGATATTCCTTGGCAATCCGGATCTGATGGTATCCTGAAAATCCATCTGTAAAAGAATATACTTCCTAGCCTCCCACATTATCTAACACTTCGTCAGTGAATGGCATAGGGAAGGGATAATGCAAACAAACATCATTCAACTTTCTGAGATCTACGCATATCCTAATCTCTCCTGTCTTCTTGTCTTGCACCATGATAGGGCTAATCCATTCCGACTCTTCAACAGGTTCTATAATCCCTGCTTCCAACATTCTGTCGAGCTCAATTTTCACTTTCTCTTTGTACTTAGGGTTCAGTCTATAAGGTCTCTGTTTTACTGGTATTGCATCTGGATTCAAATGGATCCTCATCTCACCCATAGGCCCTTTAATGCCCTTCATATTAGTGAACTTGGTTGGAAACAAGTCCTGATGTTCATGTAATAATTATGTAATCTTATCAATAGTGGCATCATCCCAATAATATCGAACATTAACAAGATTCAGGGTCTATTTTGTTCCAATATTGACCTTCTTAATATTCAACTTCTGGTCCTTCCACATCTCTTTGGCCTTCTATTTTTGTAATGTTCACCTTTCTTGGATCATCGTCTTCATTAGCATTGATGTTGTAACAACCTTGCAGTTTTTGAAGAGGCGCAGTCCATTCGTCCTTGTCTTGCTCCAAAGGAAGGATAGAGGCCTCCTCAAATACTTTTTTTCTGACAATCTGTAGTGCTTGATCTACTGAAGGATATTGACTTTCAAATAAGAAGGTGGTTACAAAATTCCGAGTCATACCTTTCCAATCTGTAGTGATGAGGCGTAGCTCTTCTTGAAGGTACCAGTTGATAGGTGTCGTGTCCAGTGTGTTGATGAATTTGTGTACCCATTGTTCTTGAGCATCGTTTCTTCAGGCTTCCTCACATCTTCGCACATGGTCCTTTGGGAAACTTCAACCTGTGTATCAAACTTCGCAAACTTCTACTTGCGCTAAGAATCGTGTTGTCATCAAGGTATGACACTGTACCCAGTCTGTAAGATTACTTTTGTGTACCCCCCACCATATTGATGGGGTTTTTCTCAGGGCCTCATCCATCGCCAATAGTATTTGTTTCATTGGTACACTCTCTTCAAATTTCGACAAGAAGGTTTCTAAAGGATTTATACCATCAAAGGTGGGTAAGTTACTTAATGTTGTGCTGATCCAGTGAACTTCTCTGGTTAATCTAGCACATATTTTTGTAGATACATCGTACATCTTATTATGTTAGTTCTCCAGTGCTTCTTCTGAGTCTGATGAACATGCATTGTCACTTCTCCAGCTTAAGTTTCCATCGGCCGTAGGATTAATGTAATCATGTTTTCTGGCTGTTAATTTGTATATATTTTCAGTTCATATGCGCGGTCTTCTTCTCTAATGGGCTCTATGTATCGCTGACCTTCATTTGGATCCAAGGGTGCAATGAACCTAAGGCCAACCTTTTCAAATGTCATATGTCTCTTCTTTAAATCCACCACAGTGGAATTATTGAAGGCACAATCAATTCCTAACAACACAGAGTAAGGGTAGTTGTCATCATCTATATCAAGTACCTCAAAATCTGCAAATGTTCTTACTCCATCAATGTCCACAGGGACATGTTTTAGTCTGCCAAAGGGGATTACAGCCTGCTGAGTAGCCATCCTGAGCCTAATAGGGGAATAGATCAGTCTAGGTTTTTCCATTAGTGCCCAAGTTTGCTTCGTCATAACATTGACCTCCGACCCTAAGTCGAGGACCACATAGTCTATATCATATTCTCCTATTTGAGCATTCAAATTTAATTTCTTATTGGTCCTCCTCTTCTTACTGATTTGATGTACTGCCCTATTTAGTAAGGGGTCTATATTTCCTAGGTCATATTGTCTAATTAAATTTTGTAGTTCTTGGATAGTGCTCTCATCCTGAATCAACTTAACACAAGTATATATAAATTCCATGTGCTTACTTACCTCTTTTCCTTCTCTTGGCGAAGCAAACTGATCAAATTGCCGAGGCATTCCATACTCTCTTACTTCTAGTCTTGTTTTTGATGAAGAACCTCGGTCTCCTTTGAACTCTTTTCTTGCTTCCTCAAATATTTGTCTTTCTTTCTTTGCATCAAAGGTTTGGGTCTTCTCTGTAGCTTTTCTAATTCCTGAATCTTTTGTAGTCTTCCCTTGGGTCATTCTTTCATCTCTTGTAACAACACCTCCTTTAGTAATAACAACGACTCTAGGGTCTTTTCCGTGAGGTTCAACTTTGATCAATTGTATCTATAGGTTCTGTTGAGGCCCTCGTTTCTCTTGAAGTTTAGCTAGCAATGTTGGACATTCTTCAATAACATGCTCAAAGGCATTGCAGTAGATGCAAGTAATGCAAGGGTTTTGGCAGTCCCTTTCCAAGTATCCTAGTTGTTCATGGTTATAACAGATTATCTGTCCTTGGCCTCGACCCATTCCTCCTCATCATCCTCTTCCTCTGAATCCACCACGAGGATTGAAGTTTCCTCTCTCAGGGGAGTTATACTACATAGTTTTTCCTTTTTGTTGTACTTTTCCTTGAATCTTGTATATATCTCTTGACCTTTCATGCATGAGATCATAATCCCTACAATCCCTATCATAATGTCCCACAGACATACAAAATATGCAATACAAATTTGTGGGTGTCTGAACATATTTTTGCATGCAATAGAACTCACCAGTACGATGTCTGTTTCAACATACCTCGCACCAGGGTAAGGTGAATTTATTCAAAGGACTTGTAGCTCCAGAGGCCAAGTATTCATGGAATAGGAGACAGTGTTCCTTGTCATGGCCCTCTGATCTGCATATGACACACCAGATTTATTCTCTTCTATATTTTCCCTTCTCTTTATTCATATCTTCTGTTATAGGATAAATCTGTGAGTGCAGACACAAACCGATCTCCCTAGATCCACCTGGATCTAGAACAAAACAGGACAGAATAATACACGTTCCCTAGATCTAGCCTATTGAATGAACTAAGAGGTAAGGATTATGGACATACCTTATGAACGCTTTCCTTAGATCTCTGTTGTTCCAAGCTTCACTCCTATTCTCTTGTCCCATTCAGATCATAATAGTTCAAACCAATCGAAGTAAAGGCATATTAATATATTCAATATCTAGTCTATACATATGATCAAGGAGTTATGTAATAAAGTGACATCATCTTTATGGGAAAGGGACATATTATTGTATTGAATTAATTGAAAGTGAAACTTACAACCTGAGCCTTGATGTCATAGGTCTCCTTTCGATGGCTCCTAGCTCTGACACACATACTTGCTCATGCATGAAGAAAATCAACCACTTTTAATGACCTTGTTGTAGTCTCTTGTTGCTGTAGCATCAGTCCTCCATACAATCTTGCACTAATTCTCTAATCAATCTCTAGCTAGCTTGCTGCTTATTATTCTTAACCCTTTCCATGAGAAATCTCCTCAATATATAGGAGAAGATAGATTAGTTACTTGGATAGGAAATGATCCCAAGATATCTGGAATGCCAACACTTGAATAACCATTCGAAGCCAATTCATGTTTCTAGAAGATTCCCTTCTATAAGATTCAAGATATTATCGTTTTCCTTCCTTTGGAACATGTTCACACCCTGGCTATTAGTTACAGTGTGAGAGGTTCACACCCCAGCTTAAAGCAGCCTGCGAGAATCAGGCATTCTCGCAGGAAGATATATAAGTAGCCTGCGAACATCCTTAAAAACATGATTTCTAGAAGAAGACAAATGTAACTTCTTTCAGGAAAGTGTTCTTAGTGAAGAGATTAATTTTCTATCATCATAACATCATCGTGACATCATCACAATGACCAAAATTGCGGATAACAGAATGCCCCCCAAAGTCTGAGAGTGGAACTAGTGACATTCAATGGACTTTGTAAGCTGCATGTGTGTGTCGAGAACCAAGAGCACATCTAATCGGAAACCTGCAAACACCCAAGCATCAATAGAATATCATGTATACCAATTGCCGAGGTAGGCATTCCCATACTCAGATCATAGACTGATGACATCATAAACAAAGGTCATGGCCACCAATCATACACTGTGGATCCATGCAGTCATAATATAACATAGACACCTGAATACACTGTGGATCTATGCAAAAAATTTTCAATCAAGATGACATAGCCACGAAACATACACAGTGGATCTATGTGTCGTAAATTATACATACTCCATCGCAACCTGGACCATAAAGACAATATCCAGGGTCTTCAATCTCATCGCCCAATGTATGAATCTAACCATGTGATTACATGTGTCGAAGTCGAACATGGTAGAAACCACTTGATTATCGGTCATTGATGTAACCGTTAACAAGTGCGAGATAAATCACCATTGATGTCAATGACTCCCAAGGTACTATAGTACAATCCACCAACTGTGAATAAATGAGTTGATGTCGAACAACCGATGGAATCTTTCGATCAAGGGCCAATGATGTAAACCCATTGTCGAAAGCGAGGAAACTTTCCATTGAGGCATGCAAGTTCCAAGGTACTAAATAATTTCTAAGTATTGATTCCGGATAACGTGCTGAAGTCGACGGAACAAGCCTCGTCACAGGAGGGCCTTGATGTATCCCCCATCAGTGACACGAAATGAGTAACTTAGTTTGAAAATGAAACAGAGTACGTGGAAATTGGACTTTGGACACAAGGAAGGCCGACACAGAATGAAAGGATAATTGCAGATGGCCAACTCAAATAGAGGTTTCAGACGGACAACTCTTGAACATATGAATGACACGACTAATGATTTGGAAGCATTGACTCAAATATGACACAGGGAAAGATCTTGTTATTAAATTGAATGAGAGACAAATGGATTTCCCAAACCAGCTTCAAATGATGAATAGGGGGTGTCATGTTCAAGAGCGACACTTACTGCCAATTAACACAAAGATGAAACACATCCCTTTTCCCAAATTTTCCCCCACCATTTCTGGCAAGTACCTCTTTATTTTTACGCAAGCTTGAAGAGGATCACATATGCTTGTTGATATAAGCTCATCCTTCAGACGAGTCCTTCGGAGTATTGTTAACGAACCCTAGGAAGGAGTGGTTTGGTCCCATCACAGGTCTGTCAATGTTTATTTACCGAGTCCAGAGATAGCAAACTCAAAGGTTTTTCAAGATTATAGAGTTTGGAAAAACACTCAAAAGAGAACTCTCTCAGTTCCTTTTTCGTACAATAGTCCAATGAGACTGAAAAATGGTTAAACTATCACTCAAGGGACACATACTTCAAATACTTTAACGAGCATGAAAATAGCAAGATCGCTCGGCAATCTTTTCCTGTTTAGAGAGTCTGAAAAGAGCTTAAAGTTAACTCTAGGGGGGTTCCTTCTTCGTGTAACCACAGTGAGCCCGGAAAAGAGATAAAAAAACACTCGGTCATGTTCTTATATTTTTGACAAGCACAAGAACGGATAAAAGGCACTTGAGGTTTTATATCAAAACCATAGGAAACAAACAAAATCACACCACACTGCAAAAGTTTTTGTCCATAATCATCTGCATTGGGTACCTGCAATTCATTTTACTCACTTTCATATTAGTAATTAGGGTAAAATAATGAATAAACATGAAAAAACCCACTTTTAACATGGTAAAAAGTAAATAAAATAAATCCATAACACATTTTACCATATTATTTTACCCTTTTACCATTTGAGTGCAAAAAACTTCCATTTTACTTTCTATCTTCATCATCGATTTTCGTGAGCTTTGGGCCATCATTCTTCGAGCCGTCTACGGTGTTTTGGTAAGCTCTCCATGCTTTATCTTTTAATGGTTCAAATACATGATTTCATTGGTTAAATTTCAAGTTTTGAGTTAATTTTTGAAACCCTATGCGTGTAGAGGGATTCTCGCAGGCTGCCCATACGGGGCCTGCGAGAATACCTCATTCTCGCAGGTGGGCCTAAGGCAGCACACGAGAAGTTCGCACTGTGTGCCATAGGTCACCTGCGAACAACACAAAGTTCAAAAAAGTTTGTAATGTTTAGCCAATAAAAAAGGTTTATTCCATGAAAGAGAGTTTTAACCATCTTCATATGTTCCCTATACAGGTTTATAACCATCATAATGGTGCTCGAATGGAGAGAACGGGAACACGAGGATGATAATGGAAACGCCAAAAATCACCCTCCGACCATTGCTACCTTAAGAGATTGCAGTCTCTTGAAGTATTTCCGCATACCGGGCATGAGAGCCCAAGTTCGATTGCTGGAACACTTAGTCCGAATGTGGAATCCAGATCAGCAGGTTTTTAATGTCGGAGCTCACAGATTGACTATCGACATTGAGGACATTTATTTCTTAACTGGGTTATCCAGGCGAGGGTCCTATGTCAGTTTGACTGGTAGCCGAAGGGGTGGTTTAAAAATGAGTGAGTATTTCCGAGAGTACTGTGTGCCTGAGGATGAATGACAAAAAGGGAAAGTGGCCATTTGGGGAGTGACTGATATAACTCTCCGTACCATTCTCTTCACTATCGCTCAGATGGCAGGAAGTGTTGCCCCACATATGGCTCTGCAGAGCTATTTTCATTATGTCATCGATTGTACTGAGCTCCGGGTCTTCAACTGGGCTGACACAGTTTTACGCAGTCTCAAAAAACAACTGACCAAATGCAGGCGTGGAGAACTAAAACAGTTTGTTTATGGATCATTGTTGGTGTCTTTCTTCTGTGAGAGGGTTCCTATGTTTAGACTTCATGCAGAGTGGCACTTTCCAGGTCCCAGGGATCCACGGATGTTACGATGGTGTCAACTCATGGCTAGACATGTGGCAGGACCGATCGTCAGGTATGATGATCTCTTCTTCGACTGGCTTCAAGGCCAGGTTCTGATGATAGAAGATTATGCGTATGATGGCTTAGATTTCCGTGGTGATTCTGACCTTGCACTGCCTGAGGATGAACAGTGGGGAGACCTCGGTAAGAAGTACACCCATTTTAATTTTTTAAATGTTTTTGTATTTTTCACATATTTAAATGTTTTTGTTTTTATGGTTTTATCCAAAGACTAACACCAAATTCTTGTTGATAACACAGATGTTGGGGCATACAGACCTGTTGGTAGTTATCATGTCCAACGTCGAGGAGAGGCAGCAGTAGCAGTTCCACAGTACGCTGAGAACTATCTGACAGTGGAGAAGAACTTAGAGGGTCTGATGGCAGACGTTCCAGACATGACTCTGGAGGAGATTCCACGACGCAATCAACGTCACACTGTGGGAGTCTCTGCCTCTATGGGTCACTTTCTCCACAGAGTTGCTAGGACTTTAGTGTGATATCATGAACATCATTAGTGATGTCACTTTGTAGAAGCCAGGAGCTTCACTTTTTGATATTTTGGTCTTTGGACACATTTTGTAAAAACAAACTTTGATCGTTATATATATATACATGTTTATACCGGCTTACTTTACATTTGTGTGCAATTTAATGTGTTTGATTTATAAGTGATTTAAATGCCTTTCCAATACATAATTAGCTAAAGCATCAGTCAATGTATTAAGACATCTAGGAATGTGTTGATATTCTATGTAATCAAAATGTCGTTCCAAGAGGCGAATCTGCAAGTATACCCTTAATAAAGTAGGACTTCGAATATAATATACATTACTGAGCTGTAGTACTACCAACTGCGATTCAAGTCGGACAACCAAATGACGAATTCCGAGAGAGATAGTATCAACCAGTAATTCAACCACGACACTATACTCTGCGATGTTGTTGGTTGCTCGACCAAGACATATACCTTGTAGAGATATGAGTTCATTTGTCGGGGCATAGATTTCCCATGCAGTGGAAGCTAAGTTCCGATTACTATGGCTAGCACCGTCGGCGAAGCCAATGTAAGGTAGCGAAAACTCCAACATCTGGCAATCAAACACAACTTCACGTAAGGGTAAAGACCAGATAACGTAAAAAAAAAAACTAAAGTAACACACTCACGCAGTATCATACATAAAAATACAAGTACTCATGCGCAAATGACTTATGTGTAGTACTTCTTTAAGTACAACCCATTCTTGGGTTCACTTAAAGGTACACCATCATAATCAACTAGTTCATACGCTCCTTTTTCTAACACTCTGCTAACAATGTAAGGCCCACGCCACATTGGTTCGAATTTTCCAGCTCCTAGGACATTTTTATCTTGTTCATATAGAAGAACAAGATCTCCTTCAGAGAAGACACGAGGTTTGACATGCTTGTCATACTGTGCCTTAACACGTTTCTTCTGGGCTTCTATTACAAGAGTAGCATCACAACGAGTTTCATCTAATCGCATCAAATACAACAGACGTTCCTCTTCGGCAGAAGTATTAGGTAAGAGTTCTACAACTAGCTTCAAAGATGGTATCTCACATTCTATTGGCAGAATGGCTTCCATGCCATAATCTAAGTGAAAAGGCGTGAATCCCATGGAAGATTTAACAGATGTCCGATATGCCCACAATGCCAAAAATAACATCGTGTTCCAGCTGGTTTTATGTATTCCTATCATCCGTCGAATCATAGTTATAAGAACCTTATTAATTGCTTCGACCTGGCCATTAGCCTGTGGATAATAAGGTGTCGAGCTATCATGACGAAGTCCCAACTTCTCTATAAGTTCAAACATCATATAATTCCTAAAATGACTACCGTGATCAGTAACGATAGTCTAAGGAACACCAAAACAAGTGATGACATGATTGAAAAGAAATAACGCTGCAGTCTTCCCAGTATTATGAAATGTCGGCATCGCCTCGGCTCATTTAGTAAAATAATCAACAGCTACAATAATATAACCATGCCCCCCGACCGAGTGAGGGTGACATGTCATGAAATCAATGCCCCATTTAGCGAAAGGACTTACTGAGACCACAGGATGAAGGGGAGCAGGATGCGAGTGAATCTTCTGATTATAGGTCTGGCAGGCATGACACTTTTGAATAGCAGTAATGCAGTCATGAAACAAGGAAGGCCAAAATTAACTTGCACGCAAGATCTTCTGGACAGTAGCATACCCAGACATATGACCACCACATGCTCCTGAATGACAGTCATTCAATGCTTTCTCATCTTCTTTAAAAGTCAAACAACGCCGAAAGACAGAGTCAATGCCTCGACGGTAAAGAGTATCGCCGAGGATAATATAATGATGTGCTTGATAACAGACGCGACGTCGTTCGTTACTGGACAGAGCAGGCCGAAAAGTTTGAGTTTGGAGATATATAATGATATCTCCGTACCAAATATCATCGGTACTGATAAGGAAAAGTGATTCGTCAGGTAACGAATCAACTGCTACTTTTTCTGTGGCAGTGTGGGGAAAATCACAAATTAACTCAGCGAAAACTAGAGATTTCTTTGACGTGGCGCGATCGAATTCCAAATCAAACTCCTGGAGAATAACGATCCACTTGGAGTAATTTCCCCCCAACAATTGACGTGTCAATATATGTTGCATGGGGTTACAGTGTGAAATCACTGTAGTCTTCCTGGAGAGAATATAATGAAGAAAACATTGAATTGCTTGGACAGCAGCCAAGGCCAACTTTTCAACATGTTGTTACTTGATTTCCATGGATGATAAACTTCTACTCAAGTAATAGATAACATGGTCATCGTGGTTATCATATTCTTGAACGAGGACCATGCCGATAGTATACTCGGACGCAGCTAGATAAAGAAAGTAATCTCTACTATAATCCAGAGGAAAAAGAAGAGGAGATTTTGTGAGGGACAATTTCAAGGCTTCAAAAGCGTTATTAGCAACCTTATCGCAGAAAAAATCTGAACCTTTCTTTAGAAGACGTGTAAAAACTCGAGTAATCTCAGCATAATTCGGGATGAAGCGACAAAGAAAGTTTGCTTTCCCCTGCAAACTTTGTAACTGGCGTAAAGAAGAAGGAGGAGGGAGATTAAGAATCACCTCGACCTTGATAGGATCTACCCGGATCCCATGGCATGAAACAATGAAACCGGGGAGATGGCCGGATTCTACGCAAAAGACACATTTATGAGGATTCAAGCGAATGCGATAGAATTGACAACGAACGAAAATTGCTCGAAGATTATTAGGGTGATCGACTCTACGTAAAGAGTGAGCTGGCAAATCGTCCAAATAAGGTTGAACAATATGCTTGATATCGTGAAATGCATAAGACATAGCACGTTGGAATGTAGCACCTGCGTTCTTCAGACCGAAGGGGAGTTTCCTGTAGGCGAAAGTACCCCAAGGACAAATAAAAGCCGTTTTATGTTGGTCCTCAGGAGCGATATTGATTTGATTATAGCCGGAAAATCCATCCATGAGGGAAAAGATTTCACTACCGGCACAGTCATCGACGATCTGGTCAACGAAATGGGTTGGAAAATTGTCCTTTGGACAAGCTTTGTTGATATCCCGATAATCAACACAAACGTGTATACTACCACCTTTCTTATCAATCGGTACGGGGTTGGAAACCCATTCTATCAATGCCACGGGATAAATAAAATCGACTTTAAGAAGTTTTTCAACTTCGAGTTTAATGGCTGCCGCTTTACGTGGATGAACAGGATGGAGGCGCAGCTGGACTAGTTTAGCTCCGAGGTATGTCTTAATCTCATGAACGATGATAGCAGGGTCAATACCCGACATCTCTTCATAACTCCATGCAAATATATCACAAAATTCTTTAAACAAGGAAGTATAAGTGACAATTTCTTCGGGAGAACACGAAGCTCCAATATGAACGTTCTTGACTATTCCAGTTTTCACGGAAATATCTATGGGTATCATGGGCGAGATGTTACTGAGGTTCCCTTCTGCAAACACATCTCGTGTAGATTTGGGAACAGTGGATATAACAACAACGGTCGACGGAGTCGAAATCCGCTGATAATTCTCAAGAGTTTGTTGTTCCAGAAATAGTATGGAACGATGATGCCCATCGTCCCAAGGGGTGTCCTCCATGACGGACATGATCATCTCGTCAGTGGGAAAAATGACACGGAAAGGATCAAGAGACAACTTATCAAAAGAAGAAGTAGGCAGGGTTGTCGATTGAATGGCTTGATAAGAAGACTCAACCAGACTTACCGGCATAACGTCGCCGAAACGAACATGATCTCCAGGATTAGGGACTATCCAAGGGTCAGCAGACACAGGAAGTTCATGAGGTTCAGTAGAGATCGCATTAATGGAAGCGACTGACGGGCGTGGAATATCGGTTGGTGGCGGTATGGGGAAAGTACCCATTAACGAAGAGTCTTTTAAAAGACCGACTCCAACATTCTCGTAACCCGACGGGGTTTTAGCTATGAACGACACGTTGCCAGTGCGGGTATCGGAATTAAAGAAGGCAAGTTGATCAACCGTAACCACTTTTCCTTGGTGAGGAAATCGTATGACACAGAACAGGGTTGACACAACATCACGCATAGAATCGACCCAGCTACGCCCAAGTAGAAGGTTATAATCTAGAGGAGCATCGAAAACTTCCACTTCAACCTGGACGGTTTTACCTTTGAGAGTGACAGGAAATGACAGAAGAATGCCATAAGGCTTAAAACCAGAGCCATTGAAGGCTCTCAATTTGTTTTGTGATTTGTTCAAGGGAGGAGAGACGATGGCTTTCCAACAAGTCAAATACATTACGCACGTAGAGGCACCCTCGTCAACAACAGCCCGAAAAATGCTCTTGTCGGCGAAAATAAATTGGATTTGAAACGCAAGCTGTGGGGGTGACCTTGGAACATGGTATTCCAAGTCAAAGACTATCAAGTTTGTATCGGTAGGATCAATTCCACCTATGGCTTTCAACAGGGCCCTTTGTTGCGCAGGACAAGACTGAAGGACTTCAAGGGCAGACATCGTTGAAGGTGCTTGGGCCAGATCTTCCACAATACTGTAGTTCTAGGTCGCACGGGAATGAGGATTGAATGATTACTTCTTAACGACACCTTTCGGAGGTCGTAAGACTGTATCAAGACTCGGTCGTTTGAGATGAAGAGGACCGTTCGTAGGTGGATTCGGCGGAGAGAGTTGTACCAAATCGGGAGGCAAATCGTCAACCTTGTCCTTAGAAGGAGTATAGTCTTTAGCTCTAGTGGTAAGGGCAACGTTGTCTTTCTTGGAATCACTGGTGCACATATAAACATAATAGTTTGTAGAAGTAGAGGGTTGTTCGTGGATGACCAACGAAGCTTGTTGTTGAGATAGGAAGGGTTGAGACAAAACTGCCGGAGTAGAGGGTTTGGGTGTTCCTTGAAGGAACTTGTTAACCTCAGCACGTCTCGAACAATCCTTCGTGTAGTGATCGTCACCACAGATAAGGCAAGGGTAGCGTGGTTTGTGCTTATCCCATTCATCAACAGGAGGGGATTTGGTTTTCTCATTCTGATTATTTTTTTTACTCTCCTTATTCTTGCCTCTCCCTTTCTTGGATTTCTTCTTACCGGTCGGTGTAGATTGAACAATGTTCACTTCAGAGGTTTTACTAGAGGGAGGAGCAGGAGACGAAGCACTTTGAACATTAGAAGAATTGTATTTAGGGGTTGTAGTTGAAACAAAATGTGAGTGGCTATGAGTGGTACCAATCACACCATCAGCTGCATGCGAGGCAGCTGGAGTAGCAGAAGTGTTGGAACTACCAGGACGAGGTAAATCAGGTAGTAAATCATACAAGGTTCCTGTTTGAGAATAAACGAGATCAAGATACTGAGCACGACTAATAGCCCGCTCTTCTGTGACAACACCACCCATAGCAATGTCTTTACCAATTTTGTTTACAAAAGACTTTGTAAACCATTCTGCCAGTCACTGATCAAGAAGCTCAAGTTTAATGAGACGTCGCCTCCGTCGCCACTCATGAATATGATCAGATATATGAGTGCTTGAGCTTTGTTTGAAGGAGGTTAAAATCTCAGTTTCGGTATCATAACGGATCGGTAACTGGTAATGTGTTAGAAAAGCCATTGCAAGGGTGTTGAAATCCGAAAAGAAACCTCGAGGTAATTCAATGTACCACTTCGCAGCAGCACCTGTAAGAGTTCGTTGAAAAAGACGCAGTCGAATGGAGTCGTCCATCAACGATTTGGATGAACACCACAAATGGAAAGTCATGACATGATTATTTGGGTCTTCTCCCACCTTCCCATAGAATTTTGGAATATCCGATGGAAGCTTTGCAGGAATAACAGGCCATTGGGGAGAGTGATGAATAGGATCATTAAGAATCCTGGACAAATCTGGCAAATCCAAAGTAGCAAGAAAAGGAAACTGTCGATTCACTTGTGGATACTGGTGACTTTGGGGTGGAAGCCCTGTTGGTAGACCAGTGGGACCATATGCAGTCTTCCCCCAGAGGGAAGACCCTGGTTGGTTCTGTGGTGGATGAATAGGATAGTAACCCCAAGGATTTTGACCTTGAGTTTGAGTAGGGACTTGAGGTTGAGTAGTCTGACCTGAACCCCAAATAGGATTAGTCACACCTGGATATGGTTGGCCTACAAGAGGGATTGTTTCTTGCCCCCCAACAAGAGGTATGTTTCGTAAAAGCTGTTGCCAATACTGGGCCAACTTAGGAGGTATGTTTTGTCCTAACAGTGAGGTTGGTCCCCCTATCAAAGGGACAGTTCCACCCAAAAGTTGTGTACCAACTGTATATTGTGTAGTACCTGTGTTATGTCCAAGAAAAGGAAAAGGAAACGTACTACCCTGTCTCCCAACAGGATTGTGCAAGTTGGGTGCAATAGTCGGGATAGTGCTACTAGTATTAGGATTGCCAGTAGGGAACTAAGAGAGTGTCAGGATGAAACCGGGAATAGGATGCCCAGGAAACTGAGGACCACCTGGAGAACCAGCTGGAGTTTGTGGAGTTGTTGGATGGGAAACATTCAACAAAGGATTCAGCGCATGGTAACCAGGAGGTAAATTTGGGTTAACCTCAGGAGTTCGCTGGGTATTGATAGGGGAAAGAGTAGTTGCAGGAATCTCGGTTTGGACACTCGTAGTATTCACGAGATGGGCCATCTCGGGAGGAAGAACAAAACGATAAGTGGTAGTCGTTGGTGCAGTTTCTGGTTCAGGAGACACAGGAGGGTTGATTTTGTAGACAGGGGTTGACTCAGTACCAAACAAGACTCGTCAAAAATCACCCGACCAAAAAGGATCTTGGCCTACTACACTGTGAGAAGGCCCAACAGTTGATTTAGAGGATGTAACAACGGTTTCTTCAGAAGGATTTAATCATCCAACAGGTCGTTCACCACGACGAATGAGATAGTCCTCTATATTATGGGTTATTCGAAAATCAACAAGAGGATCAATGGATTCTACTTGTGGAGGTGGTGTAAAAAATTCTGGGATGTCACTTATGTCCACGTGTGGTAGAGTAACAAGGGGAATTTCACCCAGACAAGGAGAGTCCTCAGGGGTACCCTCAGGTGTTGCCGTATGCAAAGGTTGTGAAGCTTCCGGACATTCCGGGGACAAACCTTGCATCCTATGTGAACGTCGTGGGGGAGCAATTGTAAACAAGTAACCAACTCCCCAACAAAAATCCTATGGTCAACTTCGAGAAACAAACAACACACCGTAGTAAACAAAATCTAGAAGCAATCACCAAGCAAACAATACCTTCTAATATCGAAGCCACTAGTTGGTGATGAAATCCAACGTCGCAACAACGAGATGAGAAGGGGCAGGGCTAAGGTGGAAAAGTTACGTTGACGACCTGCTTAACATACTTATGCCCTGGTGCAAGTTCCCACAGATAATCATGGGTATACTCTCCAAGGAGCCCGAGTGAGTTTGATCAACGTCAATTCCAGGTACCGTGAAGACTTTCCCCTCCACAGTGACCTTGGGTAAGAACCTAGAGAGATAAGCCACTAAGGTCACCACAAACAACAATATAGCCTGGGGGAACAGTCGTCAGTCTGATCCACACGCAAAGGTAGGTTATCTAGCCCGAAACCCACTCAAAGGCTTCCACTCATAATTGTGGGTATACCTCAGAGTGATCCCCGTAATACGTGCAATCTCTGCACCGATGTCAACAAAGTAGGGTTAGTAACTCTGCCAACACCAATGCGACCTAATGCTTGACCCTTGTGTTAGAAGGGCTTCCCAGGACAATATGTTGCCAATGGAATTTTACAC
>JZKD02S0319728.1:0-15508 GCA_000966675.3 Picea glauca | reverse complement strand
GGGGGGGTGTTTCCCACGAGGTTTTCCCTCTTTCCTCTTTTCATGAGGAATTCTTTTATGTAATGAGTACCCAAAATGGCCAAGTTGTCGGGACTCAATTTTTTTATCATTATAGTTAGGCTTAAGAGGGGGTGTTGGAGCATAATCCTAACTTACATTAGTTTATACCTAGATTAGACTCCTAGATCTTGATTAATACATTCATTTACACTTTATTTCACCTAATTTGGCCACATAGAGAAGAAGAGCGCCTCATCCATAGATTTTAGGGAAAATTGTTAATTTTAGATCAAGACTCAACTCCCAGTGCTTAATTTTAGATATTTCATGGTGTATTTAAAGCCTCCAAATGATCTTTCGGTGTGTGGGCCATCGTATCCACCCTGTAGGCTTCATACACCAAGGAAGCCCAAGCTAGGCTTGTTCTTTCAAAACAACCCACCAAGCAAGGTCTTGTAACGACAATGAATACACCCTCCAAGGATATCAAGTCAAATGTATCATGATAAGTAAATCAAATCAATAAAATGTCCACCTAATCATGTGCATCAAAAACCACCTCGCCAAATTAAACAATTGCTCAAATGACAAAGACCTTATGCAACTTTTCAAGTTTAGGCATGGGAGGGTTGACAAAGTGACCTATTGAGTGAACCATTACCTAATTCAAGGAGTGTTTCCTAGATGGAACCCCCTCTAAGCCATGTGGAGACAATGAAGTGGAAGGGGGAAATACTTTTTTTCATGGGGTTCCTAACATACAAGGGATCTTAGTGTCTCATTTATGGGTTCCTTTGTAGAGGGTGTGTTTCACCTTCATTTTCAATGCATAATTTTTCTAGGCCCAATTAATGCCATTAATTAATTAAGGTCTAGAAAAAATGGGTACTCCCTATGGGGTAACATATAGCTTGGTGGAAAGTAAAAAAATGTCACTTGAAGGGAGAGGTACATAGAGTGCCATGGGGGTAAAGTCTAGCTTGTAACACACTTGTATATATCCCTCAATAAGTGGGAAATTTATATATATATATATATATATATATATATATATTTTCTTTTGTAGGTCTTTGAAATTTGTAGGAGAAACATTTCATTGTTCTCAAGATCTCTTTTGGGCGAGCATCTAGAAGGTTATGATTTGGATCTTATCTTTTTCCAGCTACATTCCCTTTGGGTCTTCAGCCCCTTCTTCCCATGAAATGAGTGACAATCCCTTCTTGGGTCGGTACACCTGAAAATATGAAATGATAAGGAGGCGAGGGGATGAAGTGTGGAAGGGTGACCACTTACGAAGGTGCAATGTCAACCACTAAGGTGAAACAGGGAAATACCATAACTTCTAAGAAGATGTTACATAATCAAAAGAAACTTTAAATGCAATAGACTAAAATTCCTGAAATATTTAAATGACATTCACCATAATACCTAGATTGTAACTCATGGAGAAAGACCCAATGTATTGTGAAAGAACGTTGATGTGGTGGATACCATCATGATGAATCTGAGATATGTTGTGATGAGGTGGGTTCCTGTCTATGAAAGTGGAAACGGTTAGCTATCTGTCTCTCAGTACTCCATTTCTGCAACCTGAGGGCCTCGAGACATCATCTCCTTATTATCCCTAGGAAATGTAGATAACATGTGGCTCCTACTTGGGGACATGTACACGTAGTAGAGTGCATGAGAACCTCAACATATTTTGGTTATACCTATCCTACACTGAAACGTGAAAATGTAGAATCTAGGGTGGTTCTATCACCCTTTATCCATATACATCAAAAATAAACTAAAAAACTTCAAAATTTACAACTAATATAGGAAAAGAAAATTTTTACATTTTTTCAAACATTTCTAAACTAACATGTAGTATGATGAAAGAAATATGCAAATGAAATTGAAATACAACTAAACTACCATGACAAAGAAAGATTCAGATACACGGGAAAACAAGATGACCTACCTACTTACCTTGGGATCATGGCCCTGAAGAATCAAGTCATGTAGATGTCAAGTGAATTTGCACAACCAATAGAACCAACTGGTCATCTCATCGAGTCACGTTCCCTTGTGATTAACTATTAAAAATATCAAGGAAAATTTAAGCACATAATAATTGTGAATATGAAGAAGCATATAATCAATCATATGAAACAACACATAGAGATTTATGGGAGGGAGGAAATCTTGCGGGAAAGAATGTCCACAAGATCAATAAATCCACCTCATTAAGGTATTATCGCATGTAGGCGGGGAATCCTATTGATATTCATTCTCATAAACATTTCTCCCTGAATATGGAGAAAAAATTAGAGATCCCAAAAATACCCCATGATTTCCTTGAGAGGGAGAAATGAGGTAAGGGACAAGCTTAGGTCTAGAGAAAGAATCTTTTTGAATACCAAAAATATGTTGCTTAATTACCGACAATTCATTGAGAAAATCCTTGAGTTGGAAATATTGTTTCTTTGCGGTATGAATATTTGACTTCTACAGAATGGCCACGTACTAGTGTCCATCTAAATATGAGGGTGAAGGAACGAATATGATTTTTCATAGAAAAATTATGCATTCCCAAGAGGATATGCATCATAACTCACAAAGAATGACTGAATATCACAATGACTATGTTGCGACATATCATCATTAAATGAACATAACAAATCTGTAACCATATCATCAGCAGGCTCCCAAACATATGAATCATATACACATGAAAATGATCCCTATGAAGACAACTCAAACCCTTTTGATCGAGAGTTTTTTTCAATGTCATAAATGGTATCTCTATAAAAAATGAATCAACTTGCATCCCATATACATCTCCCAACATGTATGAAATCATCAATTTATTGATAAAACACATCTAATAGGTTCTCCACGAGATCATATGCATCATCGAGGATAATCATTTCTTCATATTCATGTGCAGGAAAATGGTAAGGCATGATAGCTTCATCTTCGTCAAGTGGGAGAAAGGATACCAATGTCTCATCCTTCTCATACGAATGTTGTACTTTCTTAGGGCCTTCTTCTTCTTGGAAACATTCTTCATGGATTTGTTCTTCTAGCACCCCTTCTGGAGTGGGTTGATGATACTCCTTCAGTTTCACATTCCTCACTTATTGTATTCCCATCCATATGAAAATCTTCTATGTAAAGAGCGTCTTTGATCTCTTGGAAAGTTTCTTGAAAATTATGAGTAGTTGGATGACAATGTCCAAGAAATTCTTCATTGAGATTTGTAGAAGATCAAATACTTTTCAGATCATGCAAGTGTGTAAAACAATTCCTTTGAATTGATTCTAGAGAAGATACAAAATTTTTCATTAGCACATCTTCATATAGAATATTTAATCTTGAAGCATACTTCACATAATTCACAACATGGGTGACTGCTAGAGTTGGGTCACCACTAAACTTGGGGTAACTTTCCCTCCACTCCGCAGAGAAATGATTTATATATCCAAGGGTATTCTGAACATAAAAATAAGGGTACAAATTATGGAATGCAAATGGTAAGTCTCGTGATTCCATGGTTCCATTACTTAGTGTAATACCTCAATGAAGATGATAGATGAAATTTATGAAAAGCTCATAAAAAATAGAAAAGGGAACTTCCCTCAAATGGAGTCACCAAACAAGCTTATGTGAAAATTATTTGGGATCAAATATTGCAAAATTGTCTTTAGGGAACGAAGGAGGATTCAAAATCCTCTCCAAGAATGTCACAAAAATATTATTGCAAAAACTGTAGGTTGGGAAAATCTCGACCCAATCCACAAGATGGTGATAATTGTCAAAGAGTATACCCATTATCACCTTAGATAAACCCTCCCCTTCTTTAGTGAAGGATAAATCCGACACAAGGGGGTAATCTCAGGTTACTCCAAGGGGATTGATATAGAAAGTGAGGTGAGGAAGGATGAATTCCATGTAGGTCAAGTTGTGGAGAGAAGGAAGGATTAGGATGAAGTATTTTTTATGAGGGAAAGTTGCCAATAAGTAGTGTACCTGTAGAAGATTGTTGTATCTACCCGAGACACAAGAAAACACAAATATACAAGTCAAGATATCCAATGGACAAACAAGTGAAGCTTTTTTTCCTATGTAACAGAAGTAAACAATGATATAATTCAACAAGTAAATAATCATCAAAGATGCTAAATAAGTCACTAAAAGTCTAGTTAAATATGCAAAAGATAAGATAGAAATGAATAATATAACTCAAGTGAGCGAGACAAATACTTTATCAATAATATAGGGATATTAAAAGATGTTATTGCATAGCTATTATAATATACTTATCGTTGTAGCGAAAGATTGCTATAACATAAAATTCCAACCACCAAAAATTTCAAGTAAATCACCCAAAACATGCTAAATGACAAGTAGATTATTATGGAAGTTGTTAGTACTCAAACACAATATAACCTTTTACCCTTGAGTTTTTATCCTATTCTATTAAAACCTCATTTCTATATTCTCGATTACAAAAAACCATGTTTCATCATACACCTGTTTATATCAATTTCCCTATACACTTCTCTTTTATGATTTTTGGGTGTTTTTTTTTTCTTGGGTTAATTTTTACATACTTCTAGTAATATTGATTTGATATTTGCATGGTTTGAGTGTTTCCCATCATAATTCTAGTTAATTTTAATTTTCCAAAATTCAAAGTAGAGACAAAGTCGCTACAAGAATTTCACGATTCTTGTAGTGCCTAAACTCATCATTATTTTTAAACGTGCTTGGATTTCAAAAATAGTGTTAGTTGTTAGAGGATCATGCAGAGAATCATGTATGATTGATATCTCTTGTAAAATAATGTTTCGATTCATGGTGACTATTTAATGAACACGAGTTTGTACCTTCTTTTAAATCCATCAAACTCATGTGTCAAGTCATGATATTGAGAATTCAAAGTTATGATTTATTTTTGAAAAGAATTTTTACTAACTATATTGTGGCCTAACAACAGTTTGCAACCGAGGAATATTTTTTGTATCAGTTGTCTATGCAAGAATTCTTAAGCCCTACTTTTTAAACCATAGTATTTGCAGTGCAACAAGAGGATCACAGTCAACATGATGGAACCCAAGAAAAGTGGTCAGGTTATCCATTTGAAACCAATAAGAGGTGAATTGATGGAGGAATATCCCAATATTTTTCATAAATTTGTTGATGTAGGCTGGTTTGACTTTTTCTATAATTTCCAGGGATACCATGAGGAGATTTCGATATTGTTCGCCCAAAAATTTGATGTATTCAAAACTCAGGCGGGGAATTAATTAATCTATGTTATAGGGAACTCAATTGGGTTAGCATGTCACTTACCTGTGCATGGTGAGAGATGGTGGAAGAAAGGTAAGTCATATGCAAAACTACACAAGCAATTTTTGGTACTGGAACACCATGATCTTGACTAGTGTCAAGGGTTCCCTAGTAAATCGTTAAAGGAATAATGGAGAGATGTTTTGACAATGGTCCATAGGTGTGTAATGGGTGATGGCATGTATTCTTATTCTTACCATTACGATATGATAACTTTTATGCATTTAAATGGAGATGCAGAGATGAGCTTACCCTTTTATTTGTTGAAGAGCTTGACCAAAATGTCCAAGAGGGTGTAGAATAATCCTGGAAATACTCATAAAAGTTGGTTTCATCAAGGTTTGATTAATATGTTGGTCCTTTATGAATTGATAGAGGTTCAAGTGTACTGGAAACAATTACTGGCGTCTTTAGGGTTCGATGACCTAGATCTAAAACAAAATAAATATGAAGCCTCAACTAGGACAAGAAATACTTCAAGAAACTCTGCAAAATTACAAGAGGTCTCCCCTATAGAAAGACACAACATATCAAGAAAAAGGAAGCTTGAATCACAACAAGAGTAATAAATCAATCTAGAGCACAAATCCTCTGCTTCAAAAAACAATCTCGCAAGTTTTGACAGGGTATATACCAGGAGAATGGCTAGGCAGAGGTTAGAACAGTTGCAGGAAGTGAAATTTGCACCTGAGAGAGAAAATGATGATGCACCTATTGAGAAGCCCCCACAAGTGAAAAAAATTAAAGGTAACAAAAGAAAAGGTAAAAATAATGTAAGTTATCGCAGTAGGCCTAAAACAAGAGCTACAAAAAAATTGAGACTTAACGCAAAGTCTCTGTTTAAACCCTCTCCCAAGCAAGATAATCTAATCATTTCAGATGATAATATCATAGAGGAAATTCATAAGAATACTAGAAGGTTGAATAAAAATAAGAAATCAATGCAAAAAATTGAATCTTCTCTCTTAGATGATAAGGCCTCGAGAATCACCAAGCAAGAAAGGATAAAAATCCATACACTGACGGAAATGTCAGAGATGACATATTTTTATGTGGAAAATGGAGCACCAGGTTTACCTGAGTCTTCAAAAAAAGAAATTGTTGGGAAAAAATCTACAAAGGTGCACAAGAAGAAAAGGAAACCTATAAATCCCAAAACGTCTATTGATTTAAATAGATCTGCACTAGATGCAAATCAAGAAGAAAATGCACTAGAATTCAAGAACAAAGAACCAATGATACCATAAAATAAATAAGAACTGGTGATTGGGAATAAATATGTGCTAACACCTGAAGATTATGAGGCCATTATTGCAGACCTGAGACAAAAAAATAAAAAAAATTGTGATATAGAATTTTGTATTACAGGATAAATTCCAAAAACTAAAATTGAAAGCAAAGGCGACTAGAAAATATCTATGGCTGCAACAAAACAATACTTTTTGCAGAACCCTATTTTGCAGGAAATATCCATTGGACAATATTATATTTAGAAATGAAAAGTCTACCCCGACCATGCCAATACACAGTGGACAATTCTGATTAAGAAGTGACAGTGTTGGATCCCTTCTTTGATAATACGATCAAACTTTTTGAGAGGTTGAAAGACCTTTTTCTTTTTCCATCATATGCATATTTGAGGATCAAGTTTTTCCAGCACATCTACTTGGATAAGTTACTACAAATTCGATTTTTCAGGTCAAAGGATATCTCTTAAAATCATAATCTAGACTTAAGATCAGGTCTTTTCCTAAAGTATAGGATTTTTTTTGTGATGTAATAATTGAATATAATGTGATACCTATCTATTAGCCATATATCAATACTAAATCAAAACTATAACTAGATTTTAGGATCTAGGAAAACCAACTATGTGTATAAAGAGGAAACTTGTTGACAGAGTTAGGGGTTCAAGTTTGGTGGTGGTATAGGGATTAATGACTTGAATTGTATATTGGGAATCTACTACATCTTAAAATCAATGGAAAAAAACATTGTGATGGTCAGATTATCTCATTCTTATGTTAAATTTCATCTCTTTACTTGAATGCATTTAAATCTTTGCAAAGAATTTTCTTTTTCTTTTTTGTTTATGTTGAATACCAGTAAAATTTTTGTTGTTTTCTCAACTGTTATAGAGTTTGTATTCAAGTAACTATTCGTGTTTTCTGAATGATATTTGGAAATTGAGATTCTTCTATGTAAGTGGACAGATTGTAAACATGCAACTTCTTTTTTCTTCTGTTTAAGTATCATGCTATGGTTGATCAGAGTAATTACCATTGACCAAGTGAATGTGGTGGAAACTTAACTTTGTAATCATAATCTTATGTTTCCTTATTCAACCACTCCTTGACCCACACAACAACATATAAATCCAAAAAGACATACAAACATAAAACGTTGCAATAATTAAGGAGCCCTAGCTTACCATTAGTAGTCAAGAACAACTTTAGGGACTAACATATTTTGGTTCCATTATCGGGAACAGAGGAATAAAGATATATTTCCCAAGGAAGATCGACATTGAGAAAGAGTATCTCTTGATTGTGAAAATGAGTTGGACACATAAGTAGAAAGCATATTTTTCACTTGGAGACTCCATTGCAGAAGTTATGTCTCCTAAAAGAGAAGTGAAAGGATTGAAGTATGATCCTACCAAAGCCTCGATATCAACTTCATATTCAAGAAAGAAAATGACCAGAGCCAAATCAGATCCTAAGCCAACTCAAGCAATATCAAATACAGAAAAATGATTAATAAAATACAGAGATACTCGAGGCCAGTATTCATCTTCTAAAGGTAAATCTCCTTCTTTCGAGGAAATAATTTTTTCTTCCCGAAAACCCATTGATGTTCCTAAATAAGAGTTAGTGCCTGTGATTGAAGAAAACAATGTTATACATCCTTCATAAGTAGTTCTACCTGCAACAGTTTCCTTAAATGATTTGACAGTGGAACAATGGAGAGTATTTTATGAACTTATCAAAGAAGAAGATGAAGATAATATATTCACATATGAAGCCCTAAAAAATTTTTGTACACATACCAAAGAAGAGATTGATCAGATATTATCTTCATCCTTATCTCATATTTTCACTTCTCAGAGAGTTAAACCTGAGATTCAAGTTTTCAATAATATTTTGTCCATTGAAGGATTTTTAGAATCCCAAAAGCCCCATTCTCATCCTTAATCACCTTCTAAGGTTCACACTCAACCTTCACCTCATATTTCACAACCATACTCTCCTCCTAAATATCCTACTCTAGTTGTTCACACCATGGGTTCTATAGAATGGATGTTATCATTGTTGCCAGATATGCACCCCTGATGTTTTCCCGAGTTTTATATTATTTCCCATCTGGCGACTATATGAAATATCTTCCTACATTAAATGGAGAAGGAGAGGTCACAGCTAAAGAACATTTGGAATATTTTTATAGATTTGCAGAAAATTTCAATGTTGAACACATAGATGTTTGGATGAGATTATTTGTACAGAGTTTGGATGGGGAGGTAAGGAAGTGGTTCAAAGGTCTCCATATCAATTCTATCACTGATATTGATTCCTTAGATGAAACGTTTTTGAAATAGTGGGGAGACAAAAAGGACTACTTGTACTATATTACTAAATTTGGGTATTTAAAAAGAAAGAATGGTGAGTGTGTTTTAGATTATACAAAAATATTTAACAAAATGTATAGTAAAATCCCTGATGAAATTAAACCTATAGAAAGTTATACAAAAATTACCTTTGCTATTCCCTTTGATGCATAATTTTCTCTTTTTTAAGAGAAATAAGATCTCCTACATTAAGTTTGATGTAGGAGACAACCATTGAAGTGGAATCAAATATTTTGGCAACATAAATATTAAAAACAAGATCCGAAAGAGATAAAAAGAAGAAGAAAGAAGATGTTCCATATTATTCTCATTCAAGAACATATGACCTAAAGATTGATGAGATGGATAAGATGTTAAAAAATATAACATCAGATCTTTCTAGATTGAGACTAGAGACTAAGAAACCAAATAGAATTGTTCAAGAAGGGGGGAATAAAAACCCCAATCAGTTCAGAAGACCACATAATGCTCCTCAGGTTATGCATAGGGAGAGAAGGAATCAAGATGATCAAAGGATCTTACCACCATTTCAGAATAATGTAGTTGAAGAGACATAGGAAAGTGATGATATTGATGCAAGTTCTATAGTCCTTTTAACTGATACTAAACTTCCTTCTAGCCATTTAACACAACATGAGAATGAATATTCTCTAATGTCTAATCAATTTGATGATGGAGAAGAAGAGGGGATTTTTCAGACTGGACCTCAAAAGAAATATTATCTAAGGCCCAAATCAAGTGGACCAAAATCAAATGCACAAATTCAAAAATCAAAGGCTAAGGTCTCAACCGAGAAGGGTATAACTAAAGATACATGGAACAAGTAAGATCAACCTCAGAATCCCATCAAGTTTGCTTCCCCAAAGGTAAAGGAAACAAAACAACAAATTGTTCCTTTTAATTTGGTACATGAAATTAGTAAGATAAAAATTCTTGTACCTTTGGTGGAACTTATGAAGAACAAGTCTTTCAAAAAATCAATCTTGAAAGTTTTGCAACCTCCTGCTCATATCATTTCTTCAGAAATAATAAACTTGGAGGATGAAAATAATGCCACCTCTGTGGGACCTCATATTGAAGATAGATCTAATGCTTCACCTCCATTTTACATATCCCTGAACATTCATGAGAAAATTTTGCACAACCTCCTTATGGATTTTGGAGCTTCACATAATGTTATTCCTAACGTAGTCAAGGATGAATTAGGTCTTGAAATTACAAAATTGTACCAAGACCTCTATTATTTTGATTCTAAAAAATATAAATGTCTAGGGGTTATCAAAGATCTGGTTGTTACACTGTCCCGACTTCCTATGAAGAGTGTTGTTATGGATGTGGTAGTGGTTGATATACCACCTAAATTTGGCATGCTTCTATCCAGATTTAGGGTTAAGAAGGTAGGTGGATCCTTATAGATGGACCTAACATATGCTACTATACCTAATTTTGGAGGAGAACATTGAAGGTTTTATAGGAAATAGATACTAGCCTATTTTGTAAGTGATCATGAGAATCCAGGAAATCACCCCATTTAGGTAGTTGAAGATGAAATTAGATCACCCATATTTCATATCGGTGATGATTCTTTTCAACTTGTACAAATAAGATCCATGGATAATCAAGTAAAGGGTGTGGAAGATGTTCTTGTATGGTTCATGTTTAAAAAAGGGATATAGTGTTGGGTTTTTATTCATTTCCCATGCCAAGGAATTCATACCTATGTTATATAAATTAGAATTCGAAACCACCAACAATATTGCAAAATATGCGGCATTATTGTTGGGATTAAGAGATGCAAAGGATGTGGGAATTGATAAAATTGTTGATTTTGGAGATTTAAAATTGATTATTCATCAAATAAAAAATATGTATCAGACAAAGCACCAAAGGTTGACGCAATACATAAATGCGGTATGGTACCTTGTTGAAAACTTATTTTTGACCTTTGATATAATTTTTTTCTAGAGAAGTATGAACCGAAAAGCAGATTCTTTAGCCTTGGAAGCTAGTAATTTCAAGACTCCTATATTTTAAAATATGAGATATGAAATTGAAGTAAGGCACATACCTTCCATCCCAAATAACATCAAATATTGGTATATTTTTAATGATGACCAAGCGTTTAAGAGGTTTTTAGAAATTGTTGATGAATTTTCTGCAATCTCTATTGATCAAGAAAATGAATATGATGATGCAGAAATTCAAACTGATGTCCCTATTCAGGATAAAATTATAGGACATGATATTGTATAATTGAATACTAACCACATTCCAAAGGGTCTGGTACCACTTTAAAAGATCTTTGACATCAATGATGTCTCCAAGAAATCTTTTATTCAAAGCCAAGAAAAGGATGTTGTTTACTGTAATATTGGGATTGATACCAACCCAAAGATATAAAACTCTCTAAACCATTGTCTAAAAAGCAAAGGAGAAGATATGTAAATCTAATGAAGGAATTTGTTGACATTTTTTCTTGGTCATATGAAGACCTTAAGATTTTTGAAGTAGAAATTATTCAACATAAAATTACTCTAAAAGTAGGCTCCAGAAAATGAGACAGTTTAACCCTATGCTACTCCACATTATTGAAAAAGAAGTGAAAAACCTGCTTGATGAAAATATCATAGTACCTATTAGATATTCTGAGTAGGTTGACAATCTTTTACCTGTCAAGAAAAAAATGGTGAAATAAGGTTGTTTGTGAATTTTATAAATATGAATAGATGTTCATTGAAGGACAATTATCCACTACCCAATTAGACGGATCATATTCTGCAAAAAGTAGTGGATTTTCAAAGAATTTCCATGCTAGATGGATACTTTGGATATAATCAGATATTAGTTTTTGAAGAATACAAGAGGAAGAATACTTTCACTACTCCTTGGGGCACTTTTGTGTATGATAAGATTCCCTTTGTTTTGATGAACACATGATCCACTTTTCATAGGGCCATGGACATTGCATTTGTGGGAGAAAAAGAAAAATTCATGGTCATCTATCTTGATGATATTACTGTTTTCTCAAAATATGATGAAGAACACATGCATCACCTCAAACAAACATTTAAAAAGTGCATAAGGCATGACATATCTTTAAACCCAAAGAAATATCACTTTTCCATGCATGAAGGCAAGATCCAAGGTCATATTGTGTTTGCAGGAGGGATCAAGATAGATCATGAGAGGGTGCATGTTAAGAACCAAATATCAATATAGCATAGAAAAACCTCAGAAAAAGTACACAACGCCTTGAAAAAGAGATAATTGCATATAATAAGCCTCTTCGAGGGGGAAACCTCCTTTTACCCCACTTAAATGTTCAAGTACAAGATGATTCAAAATGAAAATGTCTCCTTGGTATATATAGGAGACTAAGAGGTATAATTACAACTAATGGACTAAAGCCGACATAAATAAAATAAAATTACTAATATAGTATGCCTCAATTAAGGGGTAATGAGCCAATATTAGGGCTTAACATGCCCCTCCCCCTGAGACAAGTGTTTTCTGCAATGCTTGAGTAACTTTGGATGCTTCTGTATAAAAGACTCATCTTCCCAAGTGGAATCTTCAGTTGGTAATTTCCTCCATTTAATGAGATACTCTGAAATGGATCTATTCCTCAACTGGCGAATTCTTGTGTCAGTGATGGCTTCGGGCTCCAATATGATTTTTCCTTCCTCGTCAAGTTATGGAATTATAGTTTGAACTGGGATCTTGTCGCCTATAACCTTCTTTAACCATGAAACATGGAAAACTGGGTGTACTCGTGAAGATGCAAGCAACTCCAATTTGTATGCCATAGTACTAATATTTTACAACACCTTATAAGGGTCATAGTACTTTGGTGATAATTTATTTTCCTTCTTGGCTTGCTTGAGGGACATCTATTTGTATGTTTGTAGTCTTAAAAACACCCAATCCCCTACTTCAAAACTTCTTTCACTACGATGTTGATCTTTTTGTTGTTTCATGTGATTCTGTGCCATGGTCAGGTTGTCTTTTAAGATTTGGAGAACTTGTTGTTGATTTTCAATGTGATCTTCCACTGCTTGAACCTTCCATTTTTATTTTAGAGAAGAAGTGATGGAAGGAGGGTGGTATCCATAAAGTGCCATAAATGGTGTCATTTTTGTTGCAGTATGAAAGGAAGTGTTATACCACCATTCTTCTAAGGGTAACCATTTGAACCATTGTGTTTGTTTATTAGAGACAAAGCAACGAAGGTAGCCTTACAAAAATTTGTTTACTATATCGGTTTGTCCATCAGATTGAGGATGATATGATGAGCTATGAGCCAATTGAGTACCCAAACAAGAAAATAATTATGTCCAAAAATGTCCAGTGAAGATGGGATCTCTGTCACTTANCTATAATGTATAATGAATCTAAGTTGTTGTAATCTCATTCAACACCTTATAATCTAGGACTCATAACTTACGTGACTAATTGTGAAAATCTACACACTCAAATCTCTTTTTAAAGGATGATGGAATTATGGTTTAAGTGGATAGCTCTTCTAGAAATGGCCATATTCATGGAAACTATTTCATTTGAATGAAATATGTTCATAATCAAAGGGAAACAACTCCAACTTCCAATATTAAATCTAATAGCTTCAACCCTTTTCTAAATCCACTTCTACACAAATTATGCCCACTTACACATTCTCATTTTTATTTCCACTCTATTGTTGAAATGACCTAGTTGGATAAAATCACTGAGGTTGAAGCTTGACCCAAGCTCAGGCAACTTATATTTATGCCTAAAGGCGTACACCTATTGACAATAGGCACATTTAATAGGTTTTTAGTTCTTAATACGTTTTTTATGGACGAGATTAAATATGCCTAGAATATTCTTAGTCGTCACAATAAATGAATGGCTTTGATTTCATCCATTAACTTTCGAATTGTTATAAAGACATCCGTTTATATGTTTACTTTTTTACATGTACCTAATCATGTTTAAAAATTATTGTGTTCACTAACTTATTGCCACTTCTACCTGATTAAAAAATACTAAGGTATTAAGGTGGCCGCGTTTCTGTGCTGGCATCACCAGCAGTTGCCAGTTGGAAGTTTAACAACCGTGTAAACCGCCTTTCAGCGTTAACCAGCGTGCTAGCATCACCTTATTAAAATCCCTTGAAAAGTATTGTTAAGTATTAAAATCAAAGTGGATACAAAACTTATAAATTTTTTAAATTATGATAAAATTATAAAGTGAAAACATTTATAACTTGTAACTGAAAAGCAAAATTTTCAAATTTAAATTTAAATTTATATTTATATTTATATATATATAGAAAGTTAAACTGGAAAGTGGAAACATTTATAACTTGTAACCACTCACAAAAATCGGGTCGCCCCAGGATGCAGCACACTTCATAGCGGGAATAAGTTCGTGAAGAAAAGCCACAGACATCCAAAGGTTTTTCTGAGCATCATACTTCATCACTTGTTCTGGATCGATCACGTACAAGTTCCCACATGTAGACACAAAACCCCGACATCGATAGATAGGCTTCCGTGATCTCCACACGTCTTCCAAGTGCCCGTCTTCGCATCGAAAACTTCCGTGCTTCTTTTGACTCGACGCTCAAAATCCTCGTTGGTTCCACTTATTAGCATGAATTTTCCCTCCATGAAAAGACCCACAGACCTTTCGCGGTTCTGGGTCATGGGAGGAAAGATTTCCCATTTGTCATCATCCACATCGTAAACTTCTGCAGTGGCCAGAATGTTGCCACGCCTATCTCGGCCGCCAACGACGTAGATAAGTCCTTTCGAAGAAGAACCAAAGCAAGCGAAGAAGGATCGAGTAGTGGGCATGTCGGCTCCGCGGCGTCATTTGCTGGACTGAAAATCGTAAACGAAACCTTGACCTTCTCACGAAACCTTGTTTGATGTGTATATCCTACTATGTGTTGTTATGTGTAAGCTACGAAGTTGTCGGCTATGTGAAGTATTAATAACTAATCAACATTCGAGTTTTTTGGTTTCTTGGGTGTTTTTTTTTCGGCGGTGAGTGTTAATATTGTCAAATAATAATAATGTAATTGTATGAGATTTTTTTGTTTATGGTAAAATAACAATAACAATAATAATAATAATCTAAATCTTAGGTGACAGTCAAGCATATTTTGAGCTTCTTACGAATCTTTTTTGTGTTTATATTGAATTATGTATTGTTATTTATTTGACATGTATGGTCTATAAATTTTAGTAATCAAATCCTTAAGTTAAGGAAATCCCTTGTCCCACAAATAAAAAATCTCATACCAATTTAGTGTTTGACTTAACCTTAATTTTAAAATTAAACTATTATTATTATTAGACATTAATCTCCAATCAACATTTCATTTTCTTTTCTTTATAAAATTTAAAAAATTTATCACTATTTTAATTATTAATTAAACAACAACTATTGTATTCAAAAATACCTTTAAATGCTTTAGAAGGGGTATTTAAAAAAAATACATTTTGAAAATATATTTAGTAAAGTAATATTATTTTTTATTTTTCCCACTCACGAGCCTAT
>JZKD02S0319717.1:0-12698 GCA_000966675.3 Picea glauca | reverse complement strand
TTTTGGGTGTCCTTCATCCATCTGATATTACTTTGCTTGTTCTTGTTTTCTTTTCCAAACATTCTTATATTTGATATCAGTGTTATATTTCATAGAAGTATCCATAATGTGTCTACAATAACATGATATGTGTTCATAGTTATGTAACTTGTAACATTCGATATCATGTGGGTCAACACAAGTTTTTATTTCTTGAACATTTCTTTCATAAGTCGTGGAATATGCAACGTTATGTCCAAAGTTAGTACAATAAAAACAATGACCATACAATAAATTTACATACCTCGAAGTGAATGATATTCTTTGTGGCATAGTCCTTCTAAATTATTTCCTTGGATGATATTGATTGTTTCTTTTGTGGATGCCTTCATTATGGTTGAAGCTTCTTTGTTTCCTGAATGTGGTAGGTCTTGTTGAAGAAGTATATCTATTATTATTCTTTGATTATTTCTAACCATGATACCTTCCTTTGACTACTTCTATATAACTCTTACTCTTTTCTTCATTTTTCTTTTCTAGCACCCTGGAATGCTTCTCTTCATTCTCTATTGTTGATGTGGATGTTTTTTTGTTTTCAACGTTCTTACTGAGCTTGATGATTTTACTTCTCAATGTGACAACTTATTGTTCAAGCTTCTCAACCTCTTCTTCTTTCATCATCATATGAACCTTCATGAATTCTTCTATCATGTTTTCTTCTTCAATTTGGATTTTCAATGTAATTATTTCTTCTTCAAGTCTTCTCTCTTTGTGACCAAACTCTACCTCAATTTGGTTCAAATAATTAATTTTTTCCTTGAGATGATCTATCAATATCTATCTCTCTTTTTTGATTCTTCCTTCTATTCTGCTATTTTTGTTTCCAAATACTTCTTTTTACCTTCAAGATTTTCTTCGGTCTTTCTGGATTCTTCTAGATAAGCTCTTAAGTTGTTTATGACCTGCTGGGATTCTTCAAATATTTGAACACTTTACTTTTGTTTAATCAATAGTGACATATTTTCATCTCTTTCCTTCTTTAGTTCATATAAAACCCTTATCAATTATGCTTCTATTTCATTCGTCTTTTCAGCCTTATCACTTTCAATTTTTAAATAAGGGCATTCATCTTTAAGATGTCCATGCTTTTCACAATTAAAACAAAAGAACTCACCTCTATTGATTTCGAATAATTCAGAATATTCTTCTTATGAATATGTCTAACATGATGAGAATATTTCTTCTTGTTCAATACATGCATATCCTTTAGCAAACTATGACTCTATGATGACAGAAAAATAGATATTATATAGCTTATCCTAAAGTTTTTTAGCTGATGATAATTTACCTACTTTCTCCTTTGCTAAATCACATAGTCCTTCCATAATGAGATCCATTGTTATTTTTTTGTTCTTTAATTGTTTCTTGGATGTAGTTTGTTAATGCATAGGATGTATAGGTCTTGTTGACATGATATTATCCATGATCAGAAGGATAACGGTCCTTATGCGTCACACTTTGATTTTCTTCATTATGTTGTTGACATGTCACACCTCGAGTCTGAACTTGAGTTTCCTTTTTGTCATGATCCATTTGCACAAGTGTCAATTCAAAACCAAGTATGTGTGATTCCAACTCACTAGGATAGTTCACAATGTACTCCAAGTACATATTTCTTTCATTTATAATAATTTCTCTAAAGGATCATTTCAAAAGGGATTTTATGGTTATCAATGCCTGCAATTTAACCATTTTTCATGAATTATGTTACTGAAATTAACAACATCATTGAAGTGTGTGATTCATCTTAAATTGGCATTGAAAACTCACCCAGACAAAGGTGTTGCGAACTAATGAAGAGGAGGGTAGGGGGTTAGGCTACTTGAAGACACCCTTGTGCAAATTCAAAGATACCAAAATCAAACTCAGGGCCATTAGTTACTCTATGAGATTTTGTGTCCTATTTGAAGTTCAAGAAAGTGTTTGGCTGCTTGATTTTCCTTTGGCACTACTAACTGGCACAAATGCTGCGAACTGGATGATAGGGGTGCTGCGAACTCATTTCCTGTAGCATCTTCTTATAAATATTTTATCATAACTCCAAAAAGGTGATGTGGGTTTTTCTAAAAAAATTTGTGGGGGAGAACAATAATGGAATTGACCTGTTGAACAAATTTAATCTTGACCTAGTTTCGCATTTGAGGGATATAATTAAAACACCAGTGTATTGCAAACTGGCGCTACAAATTCTTTGTTTTGCATAGTTGTTGGATATTCTCCTTGTTTAAAGGTTGCCACCTATGAAGGAGGGTTCGAATGAATTCTCAAAGATCATTTAGATGCTAAGGGACACCTAGAACTAATATTTAGATCCATTAAGACCTCATGTAGTGAGTTGGAAACAAATTTACTAATGACTTCCAACAACTTCCTAAAAATTACCAGTTTGTTGGATTTTTGTTTGTTTGACTATTGCCACCTATCTCCAAGGCCTAGAATCCAATCAAAGAGATGGTATTTGAGCTCCTAAGAACTTTTAGGATGCTATTTTATATCAAAGGAAGGAGGGAGCTCTTGGAAGGGGTGGGGATTCATGATCCAATCAAGGAGAAAGGTTGAGCAGTTTCAATTGTTGATTTGTAAGCCTAAGGGCTATTGATATGTAAACATCTTTTCCATTTGAGATTCATGACATATGTGTTATCAGTTTGTAACTTTCTCTATATTTTCATTCCTTTTATATCTTCTTTCTTATGTAAAATGCACACTATGAGGATCGTGTTTTCCTTTGATTAATGGATTCTTGAGTAGTGGAAGATTTGTTGTGTCTTGCATATTAGTCATTGTTTTACTTAAGTATCGTTCATTCATTTTTGCAGAGAGGATCCTTTCCTAGTGAATTTTATTCTTTTTTTCTTCTTCTTCATTGTTTTATCCATCATTATATATATTTTATCTAGCACACAGATTCATTTCCTTAGATTTGTAGATTTTTCATGACTCCATGCCCAATGATGTAACTCATTGATTTAAAATCAGTTTTCTTCCTTTTCGTTTCTCACTTGCTTCATGTTCATCCTACAAATTTCTTTCTAGTTTCGACCAAGCCTATTTGAGGGGGATTGTATTGCATATTCTACAATTCTATGTTTTTGGATATAAGATACTTTAAGCAAATAAAGATTAATTTTCCTCCATTTCTTATTTCTTTTGTGCATTGATATTGTTATGAGTAACTAAGTTTCTTATGATCTTGTTTCATGAGGTGATTGAGTGAAGGATTTACTATTTTCATCAGTGGTACATGTGTTATTAATACACAAAAAATTATTGTTGATTTTAGTGTCATAGATGTCTGATGTTAAGCCCTAAATGGTGGCTCATTACCCCTTAATTGGGGCATATTACATTAGTAATGTTATTTTATTTATGTTGGATTTAGTCTATTAGTTGTAATTGTACCTCCTATTCTCTTATATATACCAAGGATACATTTTCATTTAGAATCATCTTGTATTTGGACATTTATGTGGGCATAAGGAGGTTTACCCCTCGAAGAGGCTTATTTTCTTAATTTATCTCTTTTTCAAGGCATTGAGTACTTATTCTGAGGTTTTTCTATGCTATATTGATATTTTCTTCCTAACATATGGTATCAGAGCTCAAGGTCTTGGGGTTTCACTGCTACATCGGAGACACCTTCAAATTTTCACTATAATTTTTTTTTCTACAACAGTTCAGAAGGAACAGATTGGAGGATATTTAGTACATGGATCAAGGTACGTTGGGTTAAAATTGCATCTCCTCAGGCATTATACTTTCAGAGATACAGTCTTTGTAAAATAGTGTTTTGGAATCATCCTGAATTGAGTCATTGCGGAATTTTTTCTATAAAAATACTTTTGTAACGTTTCAGGCCCTGAAATCTAGAGTATATTCACATACATTAGTAAGGTATTTGTGGTAACATTTTCATCTTCTGGGACATATGAAATTGGTAGATACACCCTGTGGAAGATAGGGTATCTGACTAGTCCTATTGAGTAGTCTAGAGCAGGTGTTCTGGGTAAAACAATCATAACTTATTTCTAGAGTATTCAAATTGAGTGAGACTAGTTGTATTGGATAGTGGACAGACCGTAGTAGTTTTGGTACGAGTTTTAGACTTTTATATCAATAATTTTTGTGGGGAACGCTATACACGTGAGATCTCATGGAAAGGAAAAAAATCATCAAATTGTGAGGAAGTTATCGTAAAATTCACTTGGCACATCCAATTTTGATCAGACCTATGGCATTGCAGAGAAGAAATATCAGAGACCTACAAAAAAGAAAATTGTGTACTTAGAAGGGATGAAATTTTGGAAATACAATAAAAGGAAGATTGTCTAGCAGAATCACCTCAAAATCAAGGTTCAAAGTGATACTTGGAAAAAATGCCACCAAAAAATGGAACTTCTACACCAAATAAGCCTCCAGACAATCCTACTTGGACTCTTGATGAAGGTGAAGAAATGCATGGGGACATTAATGATTTACAAAAGAAGATAGTAACAAAAGATGAACTACAAGAGATGATGGATTCAATAGAATCTAAGTTGGAGGCAATAAATACTAAGATGGATGGTTTAAAAGGGGAGATCATGGAAGGATTGAAAAATTTCCTAATAGAGAGGACAACTACAAGTGAAAATGTATCCCATGAAATTCATGATGAGGACACAAGGAAGGTGAATCAAGAATGGAGAAACTCCAACTTTGGGTTGAAGACCAACCACGTTCCTAAGATTGATATGAGGAAATTTGATGGAAAGGACCCAATCACATGGATACTTCAGATGGAGAAATTCTTTGATATACATAATGTTCCACATACACAAAAGGTATGAATTTCTTCTTTATATTTAGAACCCAATCAATTTGTATGGTATAGATGAATTTGTTCTCACAAATCACTCGTCACTTGGAAAATTTTCACAGAATAAATGATAGCACACTATGAGGATACAAGGAGAAATACCTTCTTTATCCAATTGATAAATCTCAAGAAAAAGGGTTTCATTACATGGAATAATGAGAACTTCCAAATATTGAATATAAAGGTAACAGATATTATAGATGAGCACTTTATTGATGTATTCATAGGAACTTTAAAGGATGACATTCAACATGAGGTTCTCCTTTGGGAACCCAAATCATTGGAGAATGAATTTAGGGTGGAAAGAAATGTTGAAAGTAAACATATGGCTATGGCTATGGCTACTAGAAGGACCAATCCTAACATCTATAGAGAGAATAATGCTCCTTCTTCTAAAACACCTCAACCGACAAGGTTGACACCTCAACAATTGGAGGAAAGAAAANTTTTGGGTGTCCTTCATCCATCTGATATTACTTTGCTTGTTCTTGTTTTCTTTTCCAAACATTCTTATATTTGATATCAGTGTTATATTTCATAGAAGTATCCATAATGTGTCTACAATAACATGATATGTGTTCATAGTTATGTAACTTGTAACATTCGATATCATGTGGGTCAACACAAGTTTTTATTTCTTGAACATTTCTTTCATAAGTCGTGGAATATGCAACGTTATGTCCAAAGTTAGTACAATAAAAACAATGACCATACAATAAATTTACATACCTCGAAGTGAATGATATTCTTTGTGGCATAGTCCTTCTAAATTATTTCCTTGGATGATATTGATTGTTTCTTTTGTGGATGCCTTCATTATGGTTGAAGCTTCTTTGTTTCCTGAATGTGGTAGGTCTTGTTGAAGAAGTATATCTATTATTATTCTTTGATTATTTCTAACCATGATACCTTCCTTTGACTACTTCTATATAACTCTTACTCTTTTCTTCATTTTTCTTTTCTAGCACCCTGGAATGCTTCTCTTCATTCTCTATTGTTGATGTGGATGTTTTTTTGTTTTCAACGTTCTTACTGAGCTTGATGATTTTACTTCTCAATGTGACAACTTATTGTTCAAGCTTCTCAACCTCTTCTTCTTTCATCATCATATGAACCTTCATGAATTCTTCTATCATGTTTTCTTCTTCAATTTGGATTTTCAATGTAATTATTTCTTCTTCAAGTCTTCTCTCTTTGTGACCAAACTCTACCTCAATTTGGTTCAAATAATTAATTTTTTCCTTGAGATGATCTATCAATATCTATCTCTCTTTTTTGATTCTTCCTTCTATTCTGCTATTTTTGTTTCCAAATACTTCTTTTTACCTTCAAGATTTTCTTCGGTCTTTCTGGATTCTTCTAGATAAGCTCTTAAGTTGTTTATGACCTGCTGGGATTCTTCAAATATTTGAACACTTTACTTTTGTTTAATCAATAGTGACATATTTTCATCTCTTTCCTTCTTTAGTTCATATAAAACCCTTATCAATTATGCTTCTATTTCATTCGTCTTTTCAGCCTTATCACTTTCAATTTTTAAATAAGGGCATTCATCTTTAAGATGTCCATGCTTTTCACAATTAAAACAAAAGAACTCACCTCTATTGATTTCGAATAATTCAGAATATTCTTCTTATGAATATGTCTAACATGATGAGAATATTTCTTCTTGTTCAATACATGCATATCCTTTAGCAAACTATGACTCTATGATGACAGAAAAATAGATATTATATAGCTTATCCTAAAGTTTTTTAGCTGATGATAATTTACCTACTTTCTCCTTTGCTAAATCACATAGTCCTTCCATAATGAGATCCATTGTTATTTTTTTGTTCTTTAATTGTTTCTTGGATGTAGTTTGTTAATGCATAGGATGTATAGGTCTTGTTGACATGATATTATCCATGATCAGAAGGATAACGGTCCTTATGCGTCACACTTTGATTTTCTTCATTATGTTGTTGACATGTCACACCTCGAGTCTGAACTTGAGTTTCCTTTTTGTCATGATCCATTTGCACAAGTGTCAATTCAAAACCAAGTATGTGTGATTCCAACTCACTAGGATAGTTCACAATGTACTCCAAGTACATATTTCTTTCATTTATAATAATTTCTCTAAAGGATCATTTCAAAAGGGATTTTATGGTTATCAATGCCTGCAATTTAACCATTTTTCATGAATTATGTTACTGAAATTAACAACATCATTGAAGTGTGTGATTCATCTTAAATTGGCATTGAAAACTCACCCAGACAAAGGTGTTGCGAACTAATGAAGAGGAGGGTAGGGGGTTAGGCTACTTGAAGACACCCTTGTGCAAATTCAAAGATACCAAAATCAAACTCAGGGCCATTAGTTACTCTATGAGATTTTGTGTCCTATTTGAAGTTCAAGAAAGTGTTTGGCTGCTTGATTTTCCTTTGGCACTACTAACTGGCACAAATGCTGCGAACTGGATGATAGGGGTGCTGCGAACTCATTTCCTGTAGCATCTTCTTATAAATATTTTATCATAACTCCAAAAAGGTGATGTGGGTTTTTCTAAAAAAATTTGTGGGGGAGAACAATAATGGAATTGACCTGTTGAACAAATTTAATCTTGACCTAGTTTCGCATTTGAGGGATATAATTAAAACACCAGTGTATTGCAAACTGGCGCTACAAATTCTTTGTTTTGCATAGTTGTTGGATATTCTCCTTGTTTAAAGGTTGCCACCTATGAAGGAGGGTTCGAATGAATTCTCAAAGATCATTTAGATGCTAAGGGACACCTAGAACTAATATTTAGATCCATTAAGACCTCATGTAGTGAGTTGGAAACAAATTTACTAATGACTTCCAACAACTTCCTAAAAATTACCAGTTTGTTGGATTTTTGTTTGTTTGACTATTGCCACCTATCTCCAAGGCCTAGAATCCAATCAAAGAGATGGTATTTGAGCTCCTAAGAACTTTTAGGATGCTATTTTATATCAAAGGAAGGAGGGAGCTCTTGGAAGGGGTGGGGATTCATGATCCAATCAAGGAGAAAGGTTGAGCAGTTTCAATTGTTGATTTGTAAGCCTAAGGGCTATTGATATGTAAACATCTTTTCCATTTGAGATTCATGACATATGTGTTATCAGTTTGTAACTTTCTCTATATTTTCATTCCTTTTATATCTTCTTTCTTATGTAAAATGCACACTATGAGGATCGTGTTTTCCTTTGATTAATGGATTCTTGAGTAGTGGAAGATTTGTTGTGTCTTGCATATTAGTCATTGTTTTACTTAAGTATCGTTCATTCATTTTTGCAGAGAGGATCCTTTCCTAGTGAATTTTATTCTTTTTTTCTTCTTCTTCATTGTTTTATCCATCATTATATATATTTTATCTAGCACACAGATTCATTTCCTTAGATTTGTAGATTTTTCATGACTCCATGCCCAATGATGTAACTCATTGATTTAAAATCAGTTTTCTTCCTTTTCGTTTCTCACTTGCTTCATGTTCATCCTACAAATTTCTTTCTAGTTTCGACCAAGCCTATTTGAGGGGGATTGTATTGCATATTCTACAATTCTATGTTTTTGGATATAAGATACTTTAAGCAAATAAAGATTAATTTTCCTCCATTTCTTATTTCTTTTGTGCATTGATATTGTTATGAGTAACTAAGTTTCTTATGATCTTGTTTCATGAGGTGATTGAGTGAAGGATTTACTATTTTCATCAGTGGTACATGTGTTATTAATACACAAAAAATTATTGTTGATTTTAGTGTCATAGATGTCTGATGTTAAGCCCTAAATGGTGGCTCATTACCCCTTAATTGGGGCATATTACATTAGTAATGTTATTTTATTTATGTTGGATTTAGTCTATTAGTTGTAATTGTACCTCCTATTCTCTTATATATACCAAGGATACATTTTCATTTAGAATCATCTTGTATTTGGACATTTATGTGGGCATAAGGAGGTTTACCCCTCGAAGAGGCTTATTTTCTTAATTTATCTCTTTTTCAAGGCATTGAGTACTTATTCTGAGGTTTTTCTATGCTATATTAATATTTTCTTCCTAACATATGGTATCAGAGCTCAAGGTCTTGGGGTTTCACTGCTACATCGGAGACACCTTCGAATTTTCACTATATATTTTTTTTCTAAAACAGTTCAGAAGGTACAGATTGGAGGATATTTAGTACATGGATCAAGGTATGTTGGGTTAAAATTGCATCTCCTGAGGCATTATACTTTCAGAGATACAGTCTTTGTAAAATAGTGTTTTGGAATCATCCTAAATTGAGTCATTGTGGAATTTTTTCTATAAAAATATTTCTGTAACGTTTCATGCCCTGAAATCTAGAGTATATTCACATACATTAGTAAGGTATTTGTGGTAACATTTTCATCTTTTGGGACATACTAAATTTGTAGATACACCCTGTGGAAGATAGGGTATCTGACTAGTCCTATCGAGTAGTCTCAAGCAGGTGTTCTGGGTAAAACAATCATAACTTATTTCTAGAGTATTCAAATTGAGTGAGACTAGTTGTATTGGATAATGGACAGACCGTAGTAGTTTTGGTATGAGTTTTAGACTTTTATATCAATATTTTTTGCGGGGAATGCTATACAAGTGAGATCTCCTAGAAAGGAAAAAAATAAGCAAATTGTGAGGAAGTTATTGTAAAATTCACTTGGCACATCCAATTTTGATCAGACCTGTGGCATTGCAAAGAAGAAATATCAGAGACCTACAAAAAAGAAAATTTTGTACTTAGAAGGGATGAAATTTTGGAAATACAATAAAAGGAAGATTGTCTAGCAGAATCACCTCAAAATAAAGGTTTAAAGCGATACTTGGCCAACATGCCACCAAAAAATGGAACTTCTACACCAAATAAGCCTCCAGACAATCCTACTTGGACTCTTGACGAAGGTGAAGAAATGCATGGGGACATAAATGATTTACAAAAGAAGACAGTAACAAAAGATGAACTACAAGAGATGATGGATTCAACAGAAGCTAAGTTGGAGGCAATAAATACTAAGATGGATGGTTTAAAAGCGGAGATCATGGAAGGATTGAAAAATTTCCTAATAGAGAGGACAACTGCAAGTGAAAATGTATCCCATGAAATTCATGATGAGGACACAAGGAAGGTGAATCAAGAATGGAGAAACTCCAACTTTGGGTTGAAGACCAACCACGTTCCTAAGATCAATATGAGGAAATTTGATTGAAAGGACCCAATCACATGGATACTTCAGATGGATAAATTCTTTGATATACATAATGTTCCACATACACAAAAGGTATGAATTGCTTCTTTATATTTATAACCCAATCAATTTGTATGGTATCGATGAATTTGTTCTCGCAAATCACTCGTCACTTGGAAAATTTTCACAGAAGAAATGATAGCACACTATGAGGATACAAGGAGAAATACCTTCTTTATCCAATTGATAAATCTCAAGCAAAAGGGTTTCATTACATAGAACAATGAGAACTTCCAAATATTGAATATAAAGGTAATAGATATTATAGATGATTACTTTATTGATGTATTCATAGGAACTTTAAAGGATGACATTCAACATGAGGTTCTCCTTTGGGAACCCAAATCACTGGAGAATGAATTTAGGGTGGAAAGAAATGTTGAAAGTAAACATATGGCTATGGCTACTAGAAGGACCAATCCTAACATCTCTAGAGAGAATAATGCTCTTTCTTCTAAAAAACCTCAACCGACAAGGTTGACACCTCAACAATTGGAGGAAAGAAAAGCAAAAGGTTTATGCTTTAATTGTGACATCAAGTACAGTAAGGGACATAAGTGTGGTGAGAAGAAATTATTCTACATAGATTGTGAAGAGGAAGAAGAACAAGAACAAGAACAAGAACCATCTCAAGATGAAAACGTAGAAGCAATTTCGTCTGATGAGTTGACTCCCACAATATCGTGTAATTCATTGGCTAGAATTAGAACTCCTCAAACCCTCAAGATCGAAGGATATATCCAAAAGAAAAAGGTAATAGTCCTAATTGATTCTAGAAATACTCATAATTTCATCCACTATAAACTAGCCAAATCTCTCAATTACTTTGTATATCCAGTGCCAGAGTTTCAAGTAATGATTGTATATGGAGGAACTATCAATTTATTAGGAAAATGCAATAAGATCAATATTACTATGGGGGAATATGTAATGAATAGTCGAATTATTTCTATACCCATGGGTGGTGCTAATGTTGTACTAGGAATCCAATGGTTACAATCATTAGAAACAATGACTTTTAATTTTCAAGATTTTTTCATGAAATTTTCATTGGAAAGAAAAGAAATTGAATTAAGAGGTATCACAGGGAAACTCGGTAAGGTTATAAGCTCTAATGGAATGAAAAATTATTGAAAAATGGGCATTAAGGTGTTATTGCACAACTATGCTCACTAGAAGTTCAAACATCTAAGCCATCTATTCCTCTAGATCTCCAAAGGGTCATTGATAAGCATTCCAAAGTATTTGAAGATATTCTCAAAGGTCTTCCACCCACTCGAAATAATGATCATGNAGTAAGGGACATAAGTGTGGTGAGAAGAAATTATTCTACATAGATTGTGAAGAGGAACAAGAACAAGAACAAGAACAAGAACCATCTCAAGATGAAAACGTAGAAGCAATTTCGTGTGACGAGTTGACTCCCACAATATTGTGTAATTCATTGGCTAGAATTAGAACTCCTCAAACCCTCAAGATCGAAGGATATATCCAAAAGAAAAAGGTAATAGTCCTAATTGATTCTGGCAATACTCATAATTTCATCCACTATAAACTAGCCAAATCTCTCAATTACTTTGTATATCTAGTGCCAGAGTTTCAAGTAATGATTGTATATGGAGGAACTATCAATTTATTAGGAAAATGCAATAAGATCAATCTTACTATGGGGGAATATGTAATGAATAGTCCAATTATTTCTATACCCATAGGTGGTGTTAATGTTGTACTAGGAATCCAATGGTTACAATCATTAGAAACAATGACTTTTAATTTTCAAGATTTTTTCATGAAATTTTCATTGGAAGGAAAAGAAATTGAATTAAGAGGTATCACAGGGAAACCCGGTAAGGTTATAAGCTCTAATGGAATGAAAAAATTATTGAAAAATGGGCATTAAGGTGTTATTGCACAACTATGCTCACTAGATGTTCAAACATCTAAGCCATCTATTCCTCTAGATCTCCAAAGGGTCATTGATAAGCATTCCAAAGTATTTGAAGATATTCTCAAAGGTCTTCCACCCACTCGAAATAATGATCATGATATTCACATAATTCATGGGAGTGTTCCTCCTAACATCACGCGCTATAGATACACTTATGCCCAGAAGAGTGAAATTGAGCACATGGTTGAAGAAATGTTAGAGGATGGCATTATTAGACCTAGCCAAAGCTCTTACTCTGCACCGATGGTAATGGTATTCAAGAAATATGGCTCATGGAATATGTGTCCAGATTATAGAGAGCTCAACAAAATCACTATTAAAGATAAGTTTCCCATTCCCGTCATTGATGAATTGTTAGATGAACTACATGGAGCAATCTATTTCACAAAGTTGGATCTTCGTTCAGGGTATCGTCAGATTATAATGAAGGAAGAAGATATCCTAGAAACAACATTTTGAACATATGAAGGCCATTATGAATTTTTGGTCATGTCGTTTGGCCTTACAAATGCACCTTCCACATTCCAAGGGTTGATGAATTCCATTTTCAAGCCCTTCCTTCGAAAATTTGTGTTAGT
>JZKD02S0319672.1:0-19542 GCA_000966675.3 Picea glauca | reverse complement strand
AGGAGTACTACTGCATGTGTTTAATTGTGGTAATACTCTGCTTGATGGCACAGATGGTATAACTCTTTCTTCATGAAGGCTACCTCCCTTTCATCCCTTCTTTCCCCATCCAAAGTAACATCAGTTATAGCCATACCTTCTTCAATCAACTCAGTCATCTTATCATTTTCTATGTAGAGCAATGTCTCCTTTGTGGTGATGAGAAGTGTGTTATCGAGTGTGAACCTCCTTTTGTTTTTTGTTCTTCTCATCACAACTTTCCTTTTTCTATCATAAGTAATCACCTGTATATCGTCGATTTCGTCTACTAGTTCAGGAATCTGTTGATCTCCCCAACTCAAAGTGTTTCCTAGGATTCCTTATGTATAGAGATGTTCTATGATTGGTTTTTGTGATTCATTAGCAGAGGAGGTTTATGTATGCTATGGTAACTTCACCTCATGTTGGTCTTTGTCGGTTGGTGGAGTCTTTGTCCTATTTGGGGAGATAGGAAAAGTATCGATATTAGCTGGGGGGTCAGTCGTTGAGATGTTGATTTCTATTTGTTGTGTTTCTTCTTCCTATCCACCAGCACCCAACTCATTCTTGGAGCTATCCTTATGAAGATGTGTTCACAATTGGTCGAGAAATTCAGTGTCCAGAGTGATTCTAGCCTCATGGTCACCTTCCTAGGGATTTAGGATCAAAGCGTCAGAAGTTGGAGCAGATTTTTCCCTGGTTCTTCCTCTTATGTGATTGGTATCGAGGTTATGCACAAAACCTATGAACTTTCCTCATCATCATATATGGTAATTAAGTCTACGAGGACATTAGACACACCCATCCCACTTGATGCTCTTGTTATCCTCCGTTGAGTTGTAGTAGTCATTCACGATCCTGCTTGTGGTGACATAGGGCTAGGGTTTTCTAGATCAACGATTTCTTCTGGTGGAATTGTCTCTGAGCCATTTATCTCTTCTCCACAATTGTGTCAGTCAGGGTAATACTCAAGGGTTCTATCAAAGGGTTAAGTGGGGGATTTTCTTCTAACCTTTGTATATATTTTTGGGCTTCTTCCAGTAACAACATCCCCCTCCTCTGTGCCTTTGTTGCTTCTACTACTCTATTTTCCTCTCTTACCTTGAGGGATTCTTGAGTTGTTTTCTCTATTGTCTCAACTTGCTCATCCATAGACATCACTTTGAATCTAGTCATATTGGGGTTATCTATTCTATGGAAAACTTCCTCCCAGTCTTTAGCACCCTCTATAAAGATTTCATCTTCAAAACCATCATGAGAATATGTCCAATAGGAGGATACCTGGGACACGTGCTGAAGTACTAGGCCCTTTGGATCATGCTTATGAAATCAACCTATGGGGAATCGATACTCACGTTGGCTCAACCCTCCTTTATTTCGCGTGTGCAATGTCTTTTACCATGTAAAACCCTATATCAAATCCATAGGGTATGAAAGATCTCTTCTTGTCCTTCACCAAAGTGGCATTATAGCCCTAAAGAATGGTCTAGTAACAAATTTATCCCATAATGAGTCAGCCTGGGACATGAATGGGGAGTAATTGTGGTGTGCCAGTATCCTCTAACACTCTGATATAAGTGTTGGTTTCCTCAAAATACCAGTGACCTACTTTTGAAACCATCTTTTTGGTTATCGTCGTAAGCCTTGGGCATTCTTTTCTAAATATGATGAAATGTAGTCAGGCTATGAAATCATCGCATATCAGTGCATAAAATATCTTGTACCTATTCTCCCACAAAATGTTGAAATAAACATGCACGGGTAACTCAGTAACATGCTAGCTCATATTCATGCCTACGAAAATGTTCCTTGCACAGATTACGTCCAATAGGTATGACACCATGTGAAAAGTTGGCGTTTATCCATCCTTTAGTGTTTGGGCCTACAAGATGTTGGTTCTTAACTGTTTGGAAATGATGGCTCCCCATTTAAATTTGCTACCATAGATCACCACAGTATATGCCAGGGGAATCCATGCTTCCAAAAACTTGGAGCAATCTTTTTCTCCATATAATCGGCAGATCAAAACCATTAGATAAATATACAACTCTCTGAGGTTTACCATGTCGTACCATCCATTTCTCATGTTTGTGAATTTCTTATATTCTTTCCAACATGAGGCCATTAACCTGCTAGTGTCATGGAACTCATAAATTTGACCACAAACTCTGTATTAAGTATTGCCTCTAGGTCTCTGAGTTTGTAGTATTTTTGGACCTCTATCAAAAGAAAAACATCAACACATTCTTCATTTTCATTATTTATTATACACTTCATCGTGTCTGTGTGGTCAATTATCCATCCCAAGGTCTTGATGCAGGGAAAAACTAGGTTTCAGTAGGCCACCAGATGTAGGAATGATCATCGAATGTTTGGGAATACTTGGTCATCCAACATCCTGATGTCCAGCGCACTGTGTGGTATAAAATCTGGGTAATCTTCCTGGTTGATCCTATTAAATAGATCTCCCCAATGCGGGAGCACCACCATAGATCTAGTGCTTGACTCTATTTCATTGAACATGGGAGGTTGGGAAAACTTCTTTTTGGTATATGTGTGGATAACTAGTTATGCCTTCAAGGAAAAATCAAGCTCTCTTGCAGCGTTAATGTAGACCCCTCGTTGACCTCTTCTTCCTTCCTTTTGGGCGTTCTTGGTGAACGCCTGGTCATTGGATTTCTTGGAGGCATTTTTCTTGCATAAAAGAAAATAATGTTATAGAGAGAAACCATCCAACCTTGACAAGAGTCATTGACACCATCGCAAGTGCAGAAATGATAAAAACAATGCTTACCTTCTTGCTTGCAAGAAATTCACCTGGTCTTACTGGTAATCAAAGTCAGAGAGCTAGTTGTAATCTCCTAGATGATTTATCTTGCTTCTTCATCTTCTTCGGGGAATAATCAATTTGTGAATGAAACAACATGTTTGGGTGTAGCTTTGTAAATTTAAACAGAACATATACTTACCTTGTCGCATCAAGTCTTCAATTCAGGAGTGCAAACACGATATGTGCAATCTATTACAGAATCTTCATCATGCCTAGGATTAAATGCAATGCAGCCTAATGGTGCAGGAGTGGGTTACTTCGTATTTCATTGGAGAATTCAAATTTTGAATGTTGGTTGGTGCATGGGGTCGTGTTATAGGTTACACGAAAATTTAACTTATCCATCAAATCACAAAATTTTGTCTCATTTCAGCCAAAGGTGTTCCATCGAATTACCAAGAATTTTTCACATTTACTAGCATAATCAGTATCAAGAGATATGGTGCATCGTAGATAAAATAGGGTCATCGGTATCAAGGGGTGAAATTCCAATTTAAGACGAGGAGCTCAGTATTCTAGTGATCAGTCGATAGTCAATGAGCACATCAGCGTCGGCGGGTCGACCTTTTCATTGTTTCATTGGTGTATCTAGGAAAAACTTATTATGTCGACCAATACCTTCATACAACGATGACTGGAAAAACTGTCATGGACATACATATATGACACAGGGAAAAATATTGAGTCGTACGGACTACTTACGTGGCCAAGACACGCAGCTGTTGATTTTGACTTCTACGTGAGTAACACCTTTTTTTTTTGATATCGATGATTTTATTTAGACACACAACTTTTATTACAACATCCTATCATGCTGACATCGATGATGTATCGACAACCAATGATCGATGATTTGCTAATGGTTACTATTTCACAGTTTCATTCTTTCGGATTTCACTGACTCCGAAAAATGTATCAGTGATCGGTGATCGAAGGTTCTTTATCGCCTATGTTAGTGGTTTTCCTTTCATATTTCACCAATGTTGACAGTGTATCGATGACTATCATTTTTATGTGATCATTTTACTACTCGGATTGCATAGATATCGATAATAGGCGTGTGGCTCAAAATTTTAGTTGTGTATACTTAGTTAAAATGCCAAGTTTTCTTAGAGAAAAGTTCAATTTGTTAAGTAACTCCAAACCAAGCCAAATATGATCGATGGAAAAACATAATAAACAAATATCCCCATTGATTTCTACATAACTAATTAAACTCAAAAAGAAAAAGTGGTACCCAAAAGAAAAAAAATTCACCGAACTTTTCGGGTGTGTTGAGTGCTAAACAAAACCCTAACTATTTCGACCTAATTGAGTTAGATTGTAATGTAACTCTATATATTATCATGGAAATGATTGTAATGGGTTGGGGGGAACTTGAGGAAAAATATTTTTTGGTTGTTTTATATATTTTTGAATGCTAATGAAAAGATTTTGAGCAGAGTTTTTGGACATTTTATCTCAGAGATTCTTGTGTTGGTGATCTGCAGTATGTTTTCTTTGTGAATGTTTTCCATCTTGTTAATCACTATGTCTATTCTTTTATTCTGAGTGAATAACTATAGATAGAGAATTCATTATTGATTCTCTTTGTCTCACATTCAATTTTCCTACATTATCTTTTGATATTGTGATAGAACTCATCCATGTCTTGGTGCTCTATTATCATTGATGTGTGTCTTTCTTCCCACCACCATACTAAAATACCTATGATGACTAAAATATTTCTAGCTACCTATCCTATGAAGTACATTTGTTCATATCAACCAATTTTGAAAGCTTTGATTTGACCTATCTTTATTATGACTCCATGCCCAATGGGTGTTTCACTCAGCCCTACCACCACATTTTGAAAACCTTAATCAACTGAAGATTGAGTCATTGTGCTTATTAAATAGCCAGTGTTTTTTGTGGATGAGTTATTAGAGAGAGCCCTCTCTGGGATGGAAGGGATGGCTTCCAATCTACAAGGTGGTTTGTGGTTACCTAGGGGTTTTCCTTCCACAACCAAGAAAAATACAGAGTGATAACATAAAGGAAGAGGCCCTGGCAGAATTGATAGCAGCAGTCATACAATGTGCAAAGGGTATAGTATTAAACTAGTCACCTTATTTATTGAACCAACTTTTCATAGACTACATGGACGCATAGGATAATGGGACATAATTCCATTACTCTTGGCTATTGATATTGGTAGCCTTGGTAGGTTGGAAGGAAACCAAATTCACATCCTTTTTGGGCAAAAGAGGAAAATGTCGTGCAACGTGATATACAAACTTATGACAGGAAAAAGACACTAAGAACCCAACATGCGAACATCGCAGTGTTTGCAATGTTCCTAGAAGATATGCAGCAGAAGAAAACTAATGTGTGGAGAATCCCAATTGAAGTAGTCAAGGAAAATGAAGGAACTTCTAACTTTAAGACTTCAAGTCACCACATGTGGATTCCGGACAAAAGAGATCCAAATAAGAAGTGGCTAGAAATGAGGTACTGCATAACGCAGGAGGAAGTAGAATTGATAGTGAAGGATTGGCATGCGCAATGGAAAGTTCTAGTAACAAAGAAGAAAAGGAAAAAAACTAAGGAAGAAGCAGAGGCAGGTCCATCAAGGAAGATAGGAAGTCTAGTAGACAATACAAGGAAGGTTTCATAGCGTATTCAAACTGCAAGGAGTAGCGCAATAGTCAAGAAGCCAAGGAAGAAAGACATTGTGTCAAGGGAAGAAGTGAAAGGAGATGGAGAGAAGGTAAAAGGAGATAGCTCTCATAAAAAGGAGGTATAAAATGACGAAATAAAAAAGAAGAAAATTGAGGCATAGACCTCAACCCAAACCAAGAAGAGGACTGGAACACGAGAGGGAGAAATAAGGAAGAAAATAAAGTACCAAAAGAATCCCCCAATACTAACTATCACAGAAGACAATGCATAATTCATTAAAGATAAAGTCCAAGATAGAGGGGAGAATGGAGTACTTACAAAAAAATCACAAAGAGAGTAAATTATGGAGAAGTTAGTAGAAGTACATGACATTCTACAGAGGTTGCAGATAAGTACAGTCCATCATCCTACAATGTAGCAAAAATAAAAAGAACAAGAAGCACCAGTATAGAAAGAACAGGAAGAGACAGTACAGAACATAGTAAAGGGGAGTGACAGGTTTAAGTTCATGTGGGAAATATTGGAAGTAGGCGAGAACACATCGGAGAAACAAGAGAAGGACAAAAACATCTAGAGTTGGTTCTGGAACACATACCCACAAAGGTGTTATATGCGTTACATGTGAGTGTGATGCAGGAGGTCCAGTATAGAGCTAGGGCAGATGCCACCAACCTACATATTGACAGGGAGGTTAAGGATATATTTTAGGTAACTTGTGAGAAAATAAAACTAGAGAAGGAGCAGGAGAAACAATGTGTTGACAAACTAGAGAAGAAACTCGCATAAGTCTACAACAACATACTAGATGGCGTGCAGGAAATGGAGGTCACAACAGAGGAAAAGATACAAAATATTGCATAGACAATGGAGAGATATAAGTAGGAGATAACAGAGTTAATAGAAAAAAATGACTCCAAGAACACCCCCAAAAGTGAGGGAACTGAGAGAGGAGGCTACTATGCACATAGATAGCATAGCACAGGAAGTAAAAGAAGTCGTGAAATTGTATGACAAGACAACACAGATTTGGACTAGCTTGGAAGAATATGAGAAGATACAACAATTGGATCAAAGACAGGAAAATGTGACCACATAAGTATAGGATTTAAAACTGAGGCAGAAATCAATGGCCATCCTGGAAAGGATGAAGAGTGTGTAAGAAATGAATAACCTCCAAGTATAATTGAAGGCAGTACAAGGAGAAAGAAAAGAAATGCAGGATCAATTGGAGCCATTGCAGAAATATATCAAAATAATGATAAAACAACTGCAAACAAAGAAATGAATACTAGCACATGAATAGGAAGAAACAAGGAAGTGTTGAAATAGCACATGGCAACGCAGGATGTGGAGATACTAGAAGAAAAGAGTGCGCAAGAAAATGAGAAAGTGGCATATTTGGAAAAGAAGTTCCATGCACTAGAGGTAGTGATGTATCAATTGAACTAAGTCTAAGTGGCTCGGGATGAGCCACAAGTTAGTGTTGGGGTCCTGTTGGAGCAGGAAGTTTTTGCAGTAAGCGCAATAAGCAAGGTATCATGGACCAAAGGGAACAACACATGCCAAAAAAGAAGGAATACTAGCACAACAAAGGGAAAAGCAAGTAGTGCGCGATAGGATTTTTGGAAATCGAACGCATATGTGGACACACCTAGCCATGTTAGGGTTATGGTTTTGGAATCATAATGTAATGGTTTTAACCCATTTTGTAGTAAAAATAAGATGTATGAGGTAGATTGAAGGATCATATTTATCTGTGTGTCCTAGAGAGAGACTTTTGTGTCCCTTTTGAGAGAGAGTATCATACTTTTTTTTAGAGTTTGTGTTTTGATGAGAGTTTTGGACCTCATATGGAGTTAATGTTGAGATAGAACTGAGGGTCAAGTCGCAAGCTATGGAGCTTGGTGCTATGTTGGTCAGCCTCACATATCCCATGATGTAATGCGCACAATGCTATTTTGATGAATAATAATAAATAAGAATAAGATCTTTGTGGACATAGCCCTAGGGGGGGTGAACCACAGTAAAACCCCATGTTTCAATGTGTTTCAATGTTTCTTCATTTATGAATAGATGAATAAATGGGTTTATTTACAACACGCACTAGAATATGATGACATGATAGATGTTATTGAATGGATAAAGTATTATATCTGATGAATGTTGTAGTATAATGTTTGTTTAAGTATAAATACAAGTAAAAAGAACATCCCTAACCCTTCCCTGATTGTAGACACTTGTTTCATGCAATCACCCATAACCCATCTCAGGTGAGACTGCATTGTGCACTCTATGCGCGGTGTAGCCTTCTAATTTACCAGAAGGGCCGATGGTGAAAAGGGTTTTTTTGGATAACTAAGGTAGAACCCAGACAGCCCATAAATCCAGTACAAACCCTTTAAACATAAATTAGGAGAGAACTTGCATTATGAATTTTGAGTGGCCAATGATATTAGTATTTTTTGTTCATAGACATAATGAACTAATTACATAGATATGAGGTCTTTTGTGGCCAATTTATTTCTTGTGTGAGGACGTTTCCCATCATGTTTCAGGGGTTTCCATATTCAGGTAAACATGAACTTGGTTGTGTGTTGAAATTGTTTAAAAGGGTCAATACATTGTGGCACTTTCTGTAGATGCCTTTGAATAAATTTATGGGATGTTAAAATAATTTTTGATGATATATTTTGGGCTCCACAATAATTTCCTAATTTGAGTGATGAAAATAGGTCTGCCTTCTCTTTTTTAAAATTTTCTCTGTGTGATTTAGTTGGGTTGGAAATTATACTGAAATGAGAATCTGCTAGATTTTTTTATCGAGGAGTGACGACTCGTTGTCACTTTTAGGTATTTAGTGTTAGTGTATTGATCCAGGTGGATATCAGTGACAACCCACCTTTTCCAACTGGATCAAAAAAGTTTTATGACAATTTTGGTGATTTACTATTTTTAGCAGTTTTTAACTTCTGGGACCATTTCCTCGAAGATACCTTTCCAACGAGCTATCATGCGCCTAAAATGGAGATCTTATGCAAAATTTACGACCCCGAGAAGTTGATGTACTAACTTACCCAAACGGGGCTCACATGATTTTTGGCGCTTCATCTCCTAGGGTTAGGTTTTTGGATGTCTAGGGTTTTGAGCATTCCTGTTTATTGTAAAAATGCCTTCAAAGCCTCATCGTAATCATCTTCTTTCGAATGAGTGCATTCATCACATCTCTTCTCAGAGATAATTTGCCACCATTCCAGCAAGCTTATTTCCGCTGCATTTTACAGTTTCATCTTATTTCCTTATTGAATATAAAACCATTTTTATTGTATCTCTGTTATTTTGTGTTAAGTACCTGTTAATAATCTGTAGTCATTTCGTTCTGCTCATAAATCTGGATCAGCATTTATCCAGGTGGATATCAGTGGCCACCCACCTTTTCCAACTGGCTCAAAACAATTTTCTGGCAATTTTGGTAATTTACTATTTTAGCAGTTTTTAACTTGTGGGGCCATTTTGAGGCCCTGAACGATGTTTTTGGGAAAACAGGGATCAATATGCAAGTTCCTACGATATTTCCTCCAAAATAAATCTCCTCGGTGATACCTTTCCAACAAGATATCATCCACCTAAAACGGAGATCGTATGCAAAAGTTACGACCCTGAGAAGTTGATTATTTTAGCCTATTTGGATGATCTCACAGCTTGTTGAAAAAAGCGATTACAACACTTAGATGATCTTTGCACCATCTTCCTCCAGTGTAAAAAGTAGAATCTCTACCCCTCTCAAGTGCATTTTTTGCGTGTCCACTGGTCGTTTATTGGGATTCATAGTTTCCAAAAAGGGTATCACCATTGACCCTCTCAAAGTTAAATCCATCCTTTCAATTCCTCCACCTCGTACTTTGTGCCAATTGTAAAGTCTCCAAGGTAAAGCCAATTTTCTTTGTTGTTTCGTTCTTGATTATTTCACCATGGCCCATGGTTTCTCACAGTTCTTATGTAGTGACATACCCTTTGTATGGGATTATAAAGCCCATCAATCTTTTGACGCATTGAAGTGTGCCCTCACATTAGTGCCTTTGATCAGTCCTCCTCTAATAATAATTTTGTCCTTTACATCTTAGCTTCGCCATTTGCAGTTGTCGAGGTGTTAGTATGACAGGCGGAGGATTAATGTGAGCATGCCATCTACTATGTTAGTAAGAACCTTTAAGGAACTGCGTTATCCTATAGCCATGTCGAGAAGCTAGCCTTGGCTGTTGTTTTCTCTATCCAAAAACTTCATCATTATATCCTGATGTGCAAAACCAAGGTCGTCATGAATTAGAATCCCATGTTATATCTTTTGACTCAGTTTGTTGTCAATGGTAAATACAGTCGTTGGATTGTATTCCTTCAAGAGTGAGATCTAGAATTAATGACCCCCAAGAATAAAAAGGCCTTGGCATTGGCTGAGTTCATTTCTGACCATCCTTCTAGTGCATTAGATCCACCCATTAATTATGATCTTCCTGTCGATTTGTCTAACTTACCCAAACGGGGCCCACATGACTTTTGGCGCTTCATCTTCTAGGATTAGGTTTCTGGATGTCTAGGGTTTTTGGCATTCCTGTTTATTGTAAAAATGCCTTCAGAGCCTCATTTTAATCATCTTCTTGTGAATGCGAGTAGCCGTCACATATCTTCTTAGAGATAAGTTGCCACCATTCTAGCGAGTCTTTCACTCTGTATTTTTACAGTCTCTGTACATTTATTTCATTAATAGACATCATGTATTACTGTATATCTGTGTTTATGGTTGCATCTATGATACATTTTTGTTATATTATTGAATATCTACGATATCTCTGTGCATTTATTTATTATATCTTCGCTCTCATTTCATGCCAAAAATAATCTGTATCAGTGGTATCAGAGAAGGATGCTCTTGATCGGTTTTTTCAGTGCATGTCCCTGACGAGGTCCGAGTATAGAAAATTGGGTCTCGAGCTTGTCTCTCTTGAAGACAATCACTCTCGCATGCCCAAGAAACCCTCTATGGTGGAAGAAAAGAAAAATGATGGAGCATACGATCCTATAAATCTGTTGCTTGAGAAAGCTCTCACGCGACAGAGAGACGAAATGATGGAGAATTTTTCCCACATCCTTCAATGCTTGTCGATAGCAACAGGTGCATCTTCATCAAACAGCCACTTTGGATGCACCTCTCCTTTCAAGGTACAGGTTAATTTTGATATTCCCATATTTGAAGGTCAGATAGATGCGGATGCCCTAGACAAATGGTTAAATCTACTAGACAGGTATTTCTTTGTTCACCATTTTTCCGATAGGAAAAAGATCACCTTCGCACTCCTTAAAGCTCTCCCCCATGTCAAACATTGGTGGGAAACTTACTAGGAGAAAATTTCCACAGAGGAGTCTGGAATATATGGGGTCGAGCCCACTTGAGCTTTTTTTGTGGATGCAGTAAAGGAACAATATTATGTTGCTGGCAACTATGAGGACCAATACATGATATGGACCACACTAGGACAAGAGAGGGGCCAAGCAGTTCTGAAGCTCACCAATACCTTCCATACCTTATGCACCAAGATGGGTATCAAAGACTCTAAGTGACATTTGGTTCTGAAATACCGTGGGGCTCTACACAGATACATCCAAACTGAAATGGATTTTCTAGACATCTCATCACTCGGTGTTGCGTGTCAATTTGTTGTTAAAATCGAGCAAAAATTTAAGCACCAGAACAAATGGTAGCTTGGGTCTGCAAATCCGCAACAACCAAAGTATGATAAAGACAGCCCTAACAAACAGCCTCCTGAAAACCAATCCAAGAAACAGGAAAACAAGGGTCACGGAAAGATGAATAAGGACACTGGAAAATGGTGCGATTTCCAAAAAATCCCCTGGAACAACACCGTTGAATGTCGCTCAAAAAATTCATTGGTGGCCAATATCCAAGAAAGGAGCCGAACCCTGATTCAGAACCTGATTCTAAAAATACTAGTAAAGGACAGATCATTGACGTAGACCCCACTGCTATTGTCACGACCACAACAATTCAACTAGAAGAACCAACAGATCCTGAAGAGGGGGAGCACCTTTTTCATTCACAGATGTGGGTGAAGGGGACCTCACTGCATTTTATTATTGACAGAGGAAGCCAGAAGAACCTCATCTCAGCAGAGGTCATCAAACAGTTGGGATTGTCGACAACACCACACCCGCAGCCATACAACATTGGGTGGCTTCGCCAAGGACGAGATCTTTGTGTCAGTCAATAGTGTCGATTTTCATATGACATCCAGCCCTTCAAGGATGAGGTATCATGTGATGTTTCCCCACTAGATGTCTATGATGTTCTCTTAGGCCAGCCATATATGTGGAGACACCATGTTGTTTATGAGTCTCGAACCCACAGTGTCATTGTTTCTCTAGGGGGTCATCTATACAGAATACCAGAGGTAGTTCCGACTATTGTTCCACCTAAACAATTCTGCAAGGTAGTATCTTATACTCCAAAATTCAACTTCTTCACAAACTGTTCAAAAGGGGAACAGAAGGACACTGCAACCACTATAGCCTTGCCCCAAGAACCTTCTATCCAAAAGAAGCAGGTCAGAAAGGTTGCAACAAAGTGAAAATATTCCTTGTGCACACCGTTCTCTTGTGTATCTCGACTTGTTGAACAGCCTTAGCCTCAACAAGTTCATGACAGACTTCCACAAACTGAGCAGCGCGACGTCTCCAGCAAGGCAAGCAGCTCACCAAGATTCAGATTCAGCAAACATTTTTTCCTCTCCCTCAGACACTCAACTCAATGGAGACCATTGCTTCCTAAGGAGGGAGGATTGATACAAGTGGATATTGGTGGCCACCCACCTTTTCCAACTGGCTCAAAACAGTTTTCTGACAATTTTGGTAATTTACTATTTTTAGCAATTTTTAACTTTTGGGGCCATTTTGAGGCCTTAAACGATGTTTTTGGGAAAACGAGGAGAAATATGGAATTTCCTTCAATGTTTCCTCCAAAATTAATCTCCTCTATGATACTTTTCCAACGGGCTATCATGCACCTAGAACAGAGATTGTATGCAAAAGTTACGACCCCGAGAAGTTGATGTACTAACTTACCCAAACGGGGCCCACATGACTTTTGGTGCTTCATATCCTAGGATTAGGTTTCTGGATGTCTAGGGTTTTTGGCACTCCTGTTTATTGTAAAATTGCCTTCATAGCCTCATTGTAATCATCTTCTTGTGAATGTGAGTAACTGTCACATCTCTTCTCAAAGATAAGCTGCCACCATTCTAGCGAGTCTTTCACTCTGTATTTTTACAGTCTCCATACATTTCTTTCATTAATAGACATCATGTATTACTGTATATCTGTGTTTATGGTTTCATCTTTGATACATTTATGTTATATTATTGAATATCTGTGATATCTCTGTGCATTTATTTATTATATCTTCGGTCTCATTTCGTGCCGAAAATAATCTAGATCACATATTTAATAACATTTTTGTAATTATGTAATATTCAATGTATCATATTGAGAGACTATCCAAGGAAGGGATTTTCTTTCAGAGGGACTTATGGGATGGAAATGTAATATTACAAGGTTAAATCAATACAGGACATGGCCACGATTTATTTTTATTCTGATATTTCCTCATATTTTCTCAGTTACATTTCCATGCTCCTGATTATTTTTAATGGAAATATGGATTTCATTTTAGGCATTAGATTTTTTAATTAATTGATTGCTTGCAACTTTTGTAGGGAGGAATTATAGAGAGGTTTGGATCCAGGAGGAGGAAATTACATTTTTGTAGCGAGGCATTATAGAGAGGTTTGGGTCTAGGAGGAGGACATCACATACAAGATTTGTCTTCTTTGTGGAGAGTTTTTGTTATATTGAGTTGTGAAATTTATTTTGTAAGTTTGTTGATATTTGAAATTATGAAAAGTAACCTATAAATTTTCATTTTATTTCCACTATATAAAAAATCATAACAATCCTCGACATTGGCAACCTCAAGGTTTCTCAAGCACAAAGAGGAGAAAGATCACTTTTGGATATGGTTGCAGTAGTGCTAAGGGTGGTGGGAAATAATGATTGCCTCCATTTTTCATTTCCACAATGTGGATTTTGTAGTACTTTGGGTCATAGTTTCCTTTTTGTACTTTGGGCATGAGTTACCATTATGTACTTCTAGACATGATGATACATTTTCTAATTAAATATTCATTTGAAAAAATTAGATATGTGTTCTGATGTGTTATACATTAATAAGTTATGATGTGTTATTTTTTTGTATCCTCTGTGCATTTTATCATTCATGATACATATGCTAATAATTGGCTAATTATCTCTTTAATTATATTATGATGTAAAAATGCAAGGTATATTTAATGTTTGGAAAAATAGTTTCTTAATTTATTACAAATGTGAGAAATATTTAGTGATTAATGCAACTAAATATGATAGTTAGCATGGACATGGGTTTTCTTAGTTGAAAATTATTTCATATTGGATTATATTCATATTTAAAAAGGATAACACATAAGACTATATTGTAATTTCTAATAGATAAGGACCAAGCTAAAATGGAAGTTATAAAATCACTATTTCCACTTCCATACATGTAGGAAGGTCTTTAAAATCAAGGCTATTGTTACATAATGTTTCATCTATGGACAAATGAAACCTCCCATGGATTACAAACCCCTATACCAAGACATAAAAACTACAAGTAGACAGTAACATCCCTTTGAAATCAGTTTAACCAATCATAAAGAGAGAGGGAGAAAGAGCATGATGAACCTCTTTTCGAAGTTTTTCATCATTGCTTCCAATCCGAGCTTGATCTCCAAACTCCCAAGCGTAACTTGATACCTGAAATAGGAAGCAAAGAGAAACGACTATCTCCTAGTCTAGTTCATTAGGTTAAACAAATGCATCTACGAACATTGAAGGAACAATAAACAAGCACATGCAAGAATACACAAGCTTGAAGGAAATAGGACAAGTATAGTCAAATGAGAACCCAAAGAGAATAATTACAGACCACGATTGATGTAGAAGGAGCCTCTCTAAACTATCCTCATCTATCCCTTGCATGTTTCTACCAAGATCAAAATAATGATACTCTGACTGATTACCCCCAGGATCAAAGGTTTGATACCTCAAATCTTCCTCCTTTCACCTTGGAAATCCCTCAATATATAGGCTTGAGACGCACAACAACCACGATAGAATGAGGGATATGGTTGAGGATATTGAACCTTGAGGCTTGGATTAGATCCTAAAGTGAATCCCAAGCATGAGGGTCGAACACAATAAACCCAATCTAAAAGCGATGACCCATAGAATAAGGTGGAGGGGATCCATATTTTCTCTCAACAATAATGGATCTCCCCCCAATGAGATACAAGGAGCCACCCTAGCAGTGGTGCTCCTCTAGCATGGTATGGGGCACCATGGTACTCCCCCAGCATGGACAGGGGGAGCCGCCATTCATAAATGATCAGAAAAAGGTTGAATTTTCCAAGGAAAATATGTGTTTTGACCTAGAAATGATGGGTTTCCTCCCATATGACTTAGGGGTCATGGAAAACTATTTTCATGGTTTCAAGTGGTGGAGACACTTCACAAAGTGAATGAGACACTTGGGAAGGTGCAGGAATACCTATGCTCAGAATACGATCTGACTCAAAGCATGGTTGTTGACCAATACAATGTGGATCCATGAGAGTACTGAATAAGGATATGGCCACCAAAGATACAATGTGGATCCATACCTCCATGACATGAACCGATCACAACCACGCAAAATACACAGTGGATCTATGGGATGACAAAACATAGCCATGGATGAATACAATGTAGGATCTATGTGACAGTATATATATCAGTAATATTTCCAGCATGACGATTGTACTGAAATATTGTACATGCTCAAATCATCTCCATCGCATCCTAGGAAAAGAACATAATAAAGTGAATTCCCAACCTATGGTCTTTGTCCAGGTCCTGATGAAGTACGAATCTATCCATGTGACTAGATGATTTGATGTCGAACATGGTAGAAACCACTTGATCATCGATCGTTGATGTAAATTGTTAACAAGTGCAAGGTAAATAACCAATGATGTCAATGACTCCCAAGCTACCCTAGTACATTCTAGTGAATGTGAATAAATGAGCTTAGGTCGAACAGTCATGGAGTCATCCGATCAGAGGTTAATGATTTAAACCTATTGTCTAAAGTGAGGAGGCCTTCCATTGAGGCATGCAGATACTAAGGTACTAACTGGATTCTAAGTCTAATTCTCAAATAATGTGTTGAAGTTGAAAGGAATAGACTCGTTGAAGGAGGGCCTTATTGTATCCCCCATCATCGAAATGAAACTGACATAGGAAAGTGATGTAAGATGATGAATCGAGTGAGTATGAACTAAAACAGGAAATGGAAACTGGCAATACTGCAAATGGATGGTTTGAAGTGAAACTTCCCTTGAACTTGATGAGGCACAAAAAATGACTTTGCAGCGTTGACTCGAAAAGTACCAAGAATGTAATGTGATGAAAATAAGATCACTCTTTGACTGGAAAAAAAAAGTATGATGACACATGGAATTGGTATGAATTAAAGACAAGAAGATTACCCAACTATAAGATGTGAAGCAAACAGGTGCCAAGTTCAAGGGTGACAAAATATGCCATAAAGGATTCCAAAAAACTTGACCCACTTCCTTCAATTTCCCCCCCATCTAGATAGATGAGTACCTCTTTCTTGTTTAACGAGCTTGAGGAGGATAACATATAGTCAATATAGCTCATCCTTTAGATGAGTCCCTAGACATATGTTGAACAAACTTGAGGAAGGAGGGGTTCGGTCCTAGATGGGTCCTAGAGATTGGATTCACATAGGTCCTTCGATGCATAGTTTTACTTCTAGCGGGAAAAATCCCCCTTTAACTACACCAAGGTTTAAGATGTAAATAGAGCGAATAACCATCTAAAATTCAATCAATTCTAATCTACCCAAAACATACCAAAATTGATGTAAAGAAAGCAAATAGAGAAGAGATCAGGTAACTATACCTTTGATCCCACATCTGGTGATGATCTCCTCAAGCTTGGTAGTTCTACTGATTGCACGTCTCCTCCCAAGGATGACCTGCATCCAAATATAGGAAAACAAGAACTACAAGTATGTTATTCTATCCATAAGTTAGGGTTAGATATTAAATGTTAAGTATAAATCAATGAAAATACACAAAACGCCATCATTTGGGACAGGAAAATGTGATTCTTTTATTCATCATACAAAGATTATACCTTACAATCTATGTCGGCCACCATTCCACAAACTTGGTCCAGGATCCTCTTTACCATGCTCCAATTTCACCTTGAATGGACTCCTTCTCTCAATCTTTCGATCACCTCAAAGAACAGAATGGATTGAAAGGAGGGAGAAGGGGTTGATGAGGGAGTGGTGAGGCAATATCTCACAAAAGGCAGCAAAATCTTGGGCAAGGAGGGGAAGTGAAATTGGGTAGATTTTAGTTGTTCTTATGCTTGGATCTAAAATGAGACCCCAACACCAAGGATAATTTTAAGGATGGAAATTTATATTAAAATGTAGAAACATGGGCTAATCGTACTAGTCCTTAATATGCAAAATGTAAAATGTTTGACAATAGTTTTGTAAAAATATTCAAATTTATAAGGATTTAATATAGCTTCTATCAAATATTGGAGATTTTCTTGGTAAAATAATTTTATTCTACGGAATTTGGGCGAATCATTTTTAGAAAAAATTGAAATTAGCAAATCGTTTTTTTGGAAAACCATGGAAAATTAGCTCATTTATGAAATTTAGCCCCTAAAATCTTCTATGCCCAACACCTCCTTTTATATGCCAAAAGGATGGTTATTTGGTTGGGTGATGGGCTATAGCAGGTGGATTAGTTGGGAAACTTCCAATAGCCCGTGAATTTCAACAAATTCCTTGCAACTTTTGCAAGCATACGCTGGTTGTAATGGTGCAACAAGCATATGTACGCTAGCTATAGTGGTGCAAAAAGCATATGTACGTGGGATGTAATGGTGCAGGGCATGTACATATTCTAAAAAATGGTTTTTTAAGAAGTTATTCTCAACATTTCTTTGGCAAAATATGCAAGTAAGAGGGCCAAGGCCATGTATGCAGGAGTAGGGAATTTTAGGGATATAACATATGCCCCCTAATGTGTGAGGTCAAAAGAGCAACTGATGACCGAAATACATTACAATATCTTCACCAATGTACAAAATCGAGTGAGCATGGGACCAAAGTTCGGGAGGTGTCATCTGCAAAATAGCAATTGTCTCTCCAAGGCGGGCATACCCATGCTCAAGATGAAGAAAATCATGGTTTCCAATTGAATACATTGCAGATCCATGTCATATAACTATATAAAGTGTGGTTGTGAGCAATACACAACAAATCTACATCTCAAAATCAATCAACTATATACAAGTGTAGTATTCATCTTCGAGAAACTAGTGATGCCTGTGGCTAGAGATGAGGCCTTCAGAGCTTGAGAAACAACTTCAAGATCTTCAAAACTCAGGTAGGAGTACAATGGCAGTGTATAAATCACTACCATGAGGTATTTCATGGCTCGTCGGGCAAAGACATGAGGATCTCGATGATCATGCAGAGAACTTCGATGATTTCAAATCTGGACTTGACTGGACTCTTAGGATGGCTGACTCATGAGGTCAAGAGACAAACTACAGAAAGGATGACTCAGGTTGAGTGAAACTTCCCTTGAACAAAAGCACGAAAGATGATCAGACACAGGCAATATGACATTGACATAAGTCTACGATGCAGGAGGAAATGCAAACTCTCCATGTGTTTGGAAGAGTAACCAAACGAAGGAGGACACAACTCTATGTTACGAGAAAAGCTTCCTAAGGTCATACTAAATCCCAATTCTTGGTGAACAAACAGAAGGATGTGCTTTGTCCAAGGGAGACTCTTTGTGCTGCTGAAAAAATAATACATATTTCTCGTCCCCTCTTTTTGGAATATTTGATCTTTTTGCCTTTTTAAATTTTTTGAGAGATTGAAAAAGAATAAAAGAATGCTACATTAAAAAGGAGGAACGAGTGTCTCCAGTAAGCATATTAATTCCAAGATCAAGGAACATATTAATGCTCAGAGCAAGGAGACATGTGCAGGAAAAAAGGACACTCGGGGAAAATTCCTCCATGGGTCAATGTGTTAGGTCACAAAGGCAAGTAGTGCTACAAGGCTTGCGTAAAAGGAATGCTTCAAAGGTTCACTTAAGAGCAACATGGAAGTGACATTAGGCCAAAGACGCAAATATGCAAATGTGATTGAGAAAGAAACAATGATACCCCTTCAATGTAATTTTTATGAGCCCATAGAAGGTAAGCTCAATAGTTTTTTCATGTTTAGAGAGTCTGAAAAAACGTAAAAGAAGACTCCAGGGAGTATCTTTTTCGGAGATAGTATAGTCGGTTTGAAAAAGGGGTAAACTTGCACGAAAAGACGTCTATTCAAAACCATTTTAACAAGTGTGACACAAACGAGATCACTCGATAATCTTTTCAATTTTAAGGAGTCTGAAAAGAGCTTAACTATGGACTCACAACCTTTTTTTGAGTTTAGTCTCCTTAGCTCAAAAAAGTATAAAAGTTATTGAGCAGAAATCTCTCGGGGAGACGAATATCCCGAGGTGTACCTTTTTCCACTATAATCTATAGGCTAGAAAAGGGTTTAAACTCATGCCAGTAGATGTTATTCTAGACCAATTAATCGAGTGTGAAGGAACAAGGTCACTCAGCAATATTTTCAATTTTAGGGAGTCTGAAAAGAGATTAACTATGGACTCGAGGGGGGTTCCTTTTTCGTAAGTAATCTCCAAGGCCCGAAAAAGGTGATAAACCACAACCAAGGAGAATGTTCCTTTTTCAAAAATTTAGTCCCTCGGGCCCGAAAAAGGGTTAAA
>JZKD02S0319661.1:0-10265 GCA_000966675.3 Picea glauca | reverse complement strand
TTCAAGGAGTTTCTTTTTCACTCCTCCATTGTACCTTATGATACTAGGTGTACCTTTTTAGTCCCATTGACCTACTTTTGTGGTCATTTGTCAGACATAAATAAAATTATTTTTTATCTCATCTCCATTGACTTTTACTATGAAGCTTTATGTATTTACCCCTCCTTTCCTATCTATCCATTCTTTTAATTTATCTATATAATTCCCAAACAACATGGGGGAGAGGGGGAAACCTTGTGTCAATCCTACATTGATGTGAAGCCTTTTCAACATTTCTCTTTTTGCTATAATTTTAGCAGTAACACGTTCATATACCATATGCACCACTAATCTCCACTCATTTGGAACTCCCATTTTCACAAGCCTTTATCATAATTTTTCTTGCAGCGCTGGCCCCTTTTGAAGTGTACAAACAAAATAACACCATAGTGTTAAGCACATGAATAGATTTGCAAATATACTTAAGAAATAACCCTTAATCTCAAGAACAATAAACCAAACTATTCACCCAATATTCAACACGAGAAATAGACAAAACCTTTGAGGTAGGGTAATACCATATATTAATCCTTATGGAAGGATACCACTCCTCAAACAATCATAACCCTTAATTTCAACAAGAATAAACCAAACCATTCACCCAATATTCAACACAATAAATAAACAAAACCCTTGAGGTAGGGTAACACCATATATTAATCCTTATGGAAGGATAACACTTCTCAAGCAATCATTGTTTGTTACAATAACAATATTCTTCACTATGCTCATTACATAGCTCATCACTTCCTTATATAATACTTTCTAAGAACATTCTAGAGAATGAACCTTCTAGAAAGTCTTCTCACATTTATTATGTTCATATTGATATATTTAACTACCATAGTGAGTTTTATTTAATAATATAGTGAATCTAGTCCACTTTACATTGAATGGATTCCAGTAATAATACATAACCACATTCCCATTAAGTACCTCCCTACGTACCACATATCACTTCCCCTGGTATACTAAATGTAAGGCCTCCACTAATAATACATAACCACATTCTCCTTAGGTACCTCTATATGTACCACATATTACCTCCCTTGGTATACTACTCTCTATGTATCACATATTACCTCCCTTGGTATACTAAATGTAATATACCAAGGAAGGTAATATGCAGTACAGAGGGAGGTACCTAATGAGAATGTGTAGTATACCAAATGAGGTAATATGTGGTACATAGGGAGGTACTTAATGAGAATGTGGTTATGTATCATTAGTGGAAGTTATTTAATGTAAGGTGGAATAGGTCCACTATATTATTAAATAAGGCCTACTATGGTAGTTAGATATATCAATATGAACATAATAAATATGAGAGGACTTTCTAGAAGGTTTCTTCTCTAGAATGTTCTTGGGTGGTTGGTAGCACTATATAAAGGGGTTCAAGCAATGTAATGAAAGTCAAGAAGAAATATTTTATTTGGAGTGTGTAGCTCATTAGGAGGTTGTCCTATCAAAGAGGAAAGTGAATATGAGAGGATCCCTTCTGTAATAGGATCTATTGTATGGTGTTTGCCTACCCTAAGGTTTTCAGATTATTGACTGGATATTTTTCTATATTGTTTTTTAGATCTATTGTGGTGTTTTTGTATTCAGGTCTTTGGTACATAACAATTGGTATCAAAGAACTTTCTTCGACCACAAAAATGGGCAATTTGTTTTTATTTTTATTTTTTATATTTGCATATTTTTTCAAGAAGACAAATGAGGGCTCCGACACTTCGGATAAATCATGTAGTTTTCTATGTGGAATTTGTAGAAAGTAGTTGTAGATTTGAGTTCCTCTCAGAAAAAAAATCAATTTAAAAAAAAAAAATCCTCTGAAATGGAGTCCGGGAAGTGAAGTTATTATCATGTTAAAATCTGCTAATTTTTCAGGATTTTTCCACGGATGACCACATGATTTTGTTGATTTCTGTAACATATGGGGTTGAATTTACCCCAAAAATTTACAGATCTGAGTTCCTATTTCGAAAATAGCCCATTAAAAAAAAAATCATCTGAATTTGAGCTTCTGAAGTGAAAATATCATTGATTTAAAATCGACCATTTTATAGGCTCTTTATGATGGCAACAGGGCTGCAGATCTCATAACTTTTCAGAGGGTGCTCAAATTGCTACCATATAAGTGCCATTGGATAGAAAAATTTAAGAGTTTTCTTGTGGTATATTATATGTGGTGTTTCCAATGGATATTTGACTCCTCGGGGAACTTCAACGATAGTTTGAAGACTTCAAGACAAAATTTCACATGACGAAACAAGTCCTCAAGGCAAGTGTTCAACAACTCACACTTGAAAGGCAAGAGAGGTATATTATGTAGATCATCAGGGACAAATACACTCAAGATAGATATACCTGGTATGATTACAAGGATGAATGTGATGATTCATATATGGATAGTTGTCATTTCTGGGATGACAACCACTTTCATATTTTATATGATGAATCTACTCCACTTTATGTAGAGAACAACAATGTAACAAATTAGAAGCCAGTTATGACTGCCAATCTCCAGCTTGCATATTCTACAGTGGTATTGTTCCTTCCAAATTCAACTTCAACCATTTCCAACTATGTGGCTGGATCTGCATATTTGGATCCACATGACCAATATAGACCTTTGAATCAATTGTCTATTGAGATTCGATATCTTCAGTGTGGACTTCACATGAGCACTTGGATATGGGACCTAGGTTTACAGTTGATCTAGATTATTTTCGACACAAAATGAGAGTGAAAATATAATAAAGAAATGTACATAGACATCTCGAATATTCAATAATATAACAGAAATATATTGGAGATGCAACCATAAACACAAATATACAATAATACACAATTTCTATTAATGAACGAAATGTACAAAACTATAGAAATACAGAGTGAAAGACTTGCTAGAATGGTGAAAGATTATCTCTAAGAAGAGATGTAACAACTACTCACATTCGCAAGAAGATAATTATTACAATGAGGCTCCAACGACCTTTTTAACATAAAGAAAATCCAAAACCCTGACCCCGGAAGATGAAAAACCAACAGTTTTGTGGACCTCGTTTTGGGTAGTTTGTTGTATCAACTTCTCGAAGGCGCAACTTCGACATACGATCTTTGTTTGGGGTACACGATAGCTCGTCGAGAAGGTATCGATAAAGAGATTTATTTTGGGGGCTCAATCAAATCCTTCGACTATCACTGAGGTGCTCGATCCCAAAAAATCTTCATTTAGGCCCTTAAAATGGCCCTGAAAGTTTAGGAACCGAAAAACTGTTTTCAGCCAGTTGGAATAGGTGGGTGGCCATGGATATCCACCTCGATCAATCCTTCCTCCTTTATAAGCAATGGTATCCATTGCGTTGAGTGTCCGGGGGAGAGGGAAAAACGTTTGTTGAATCTGCATCTTGATGAGTTGTTTACCTTGTTGGAGAAGAAGTGTTGTTTAGCTTGTTGAAGGTTGTCATGAACTTGTGGTTGGAAGGGTTGGACCTTTTTAACCAGTCTGACTACATGAGATGACTATTTGTAGAAGGAATCTTTGTGCTTTGCTACAATCTTGTCGATCTACTTCTGTTGGATAGAAGGTGCTTGGACCGAGGCTGCAGGAGTTGTAGTGTCTTTCTATTCACCTTTTGAACAGATTGTGAAGAAGCTAAATTTTGTACTATGAGATACTACCTTGTGACATTGTTTAGGTGGGCCAATAGTCAGAACTACCTCTAGTATCCTATAGAGATAACCCCCCAGAGTAATAATGACACTACGGGGTCAAGACTCATAAATAACATGACGCTTCCATATATATGTCTGGCTCAAAAGAACATCACAAACATCCAATGGGGAAACATCACATAATATGTCATACTTCTTGAAGGGTTGGATGTCGTATGACAATTGACACTATTTCCTGACACAAAAGTCTCATCCCTGGCGAAACCACTCGATGTTGTATGGCTGCGGGTGTAGTGTTGTCGACAATCCCAATTGTTTGACAACCTCTGTTGAGATGAGGTTTTTATGGCTTCTGTTATCAACAATAAAATGCAACGGGGTCCCCTTCACCCACATCTGTGAATGAAAAAGGCGCTCCCCATTTTTGGATCTGTTGGTTCTTCTGGTTGAATTGTTGCAGTCAAAACAATAACAATGGGGTCTACGTCGATTATTTGTCTTCTACCAGTATTTTCTGAATTATATTATGAATAGGGGTTCGACTCCTTGTCTTTGATCTCGACCACCAATCAATGTTTTGAGAAACATTCATCGGTGTTGTGCCAAGGGATTTTGTGAAAATCACACAATTTTCCAGTGTCCTTCGTCTTATCATTACCCTTCTTTTCCTGTGGCTTGGATTAGTTTTTTGAAGGCTAGTTATTAGGGTCGTTTTTACCATACTTTGGTTGTTGTGGACTTACAGACCCAAACTCCCGCTTGTTTTGGTGCTTAAATTTCTGTTCTATTTTAACAACATATCGATAAGTAACACCCAGTGATGAGATATCCAGAAAATCCATTTCAGTTTGGATGTATCTGTGTAGAGCCCCACGATATTTCAGAACCAAATATCGCTCTGAGTCTTTGATACCCAAATTGGTGTGCAAGGTATGGAAGGTATTGGTCAGCTCCAACATTGCTTGGCCCCTCTCTTGTTGCAGTTTTTTCCATCTCATGTATTGGTCATTATAGTTACCAACAGGGTAATATTGTTCCTTGACCGCATCCACAAAAAAATCTCAAGTGGGCTCGACCCCATATATTCTAGACTCCTCTATGGAACTTTTCTTCCAGTAAATTTCCCACCAATGTTTGACATGGGGGAGAGCTTTAAAGAGTGTGAAGGTGACCGTTTCCTTGTCGGATAAATTATGAATAGAGAAATACCTTTCTAGCAGATTTAACCATTTTTTTAGGACATCCGCATCTATATGTCCTTCAAATATGGGAATATCAAAATTAACTTGTACCTCGAAAGGAGAGGTTCCTCCAAAGTGTTCACTTGATGAAGACACGCCCGTTGTTATCGACAGGAGTTGAAGGATGTGTGAAAATTTCTCCATCATTTCGTCCCTTTGTCGCGTGAGAGCTTACTCAAGCAACATATTAATATAATCGTTTGTTTTGTCATATTTTTGTTCTTTCACCATGGAGGATTCTTTGGGCGTGCGAGAGCGATTGTCCTCAAGAGAGACAAGCTCGAGATCTAACTTGCTATACTTGGACCTCATCGAGAACATGCACTAAAAAAACGATCAAGAGTAGCCATCTCTGATACCACTGATCTAGATGATTTTCGACATGAAATGCGAGCGAAGATATAATAAAGAAGTGTACAGAGATATCTCAGATATCTAATAATATAACATAAATATATCAGAGATGCAACCATAAATACAGAGATACACTAATACACAATTTCTATTAATGAGCGAAATGTACAAAACTGTAGAAATACAAAGTGAAAGACTCGCTAGAATGGTTACCGCTCATCTCTGAGAATAGATGTGACGACTACTCACATTCGCAAGAATATGATTTTTACAATGAGGCTCCAAAGACCTTTTTAACATAAAGAAAATCCAAAACCCTAACCCCGGAAGATGAAAAACCAATAGTTTTGTGGACCTTGTTTTGGGTAGTTTGGTGTATCAACTTCCTGAGGGCGTAACTTTGGCATACAATCTCCGTTTGGGGCACACGATAGCTGACTGGAAAGGTATTGATGAGGAGATTCATTGTGGGGGCTCAATTAGATATTTTGACCATCATTGATGTGATTGATCCTGAAAAATCTTCATTTAGACCCTCAAAATGGCCCTGAAGTTTAGGAATAAAAAACCTGCTAAAAATAGTAAATTTCCAGAAGACTGTTTTGAACCAATTAGAATAAGTAGGTGGCCACCGATATCCACCTGGATCAATAGTGGCAGTTGGACTACTTCAACATGGTGGCTATTCTTCTGATATGAGACCCTAGTTCTCCAGCTTACTTCAACATTATGGTTCACACTTACCCATGAGACCTTGGTGTTGAGGAAAATGTATGAATTGCCTTACTCAATCATTTTTGAATCTTGCCTGGCTAGGACAAGATAGTCAGGAATGTCACCCTGGGTTTTATAGCCTTAAAAATATTCTCCCAATCCACAAGTATTTGTTGGACAACTGAGAGGGGGGGGGGTGAATCAGTTGTTACCATGCTTAAACAATTATGCTTCTTTTAAAAACTTTACAAGGCACTCAATGATGATGACAATAATGCAGGGAAATAGACAAAGACACATTAAACATCAGTCACATATATGAGAAACACAGAGACAAATATTTCCCAAGGAAACCCATACATGGTAAAAACCTCTTTTTTTTATATGATAAGTAATAGTTACATTCTTTACATTATCATACATATGAGCACCAACTCATAATGAGGCTACAACCTCAGTTTTGCAAGCTGCTAATTGCTGAGAGCACCAACTCTCTGTTTTCTCTAGCACCCACTAGAAGGAAGCACCAACTCCCTGATTTCTCTAGCACCAACTAGAAGGAAGCACCAACTCCCTGTGTTCAAGCATCCACTTGAACCTCTGAGGACACCAGTCCTCCCTAGCACCTCCCAACCACCCTGAATTATAAATTCTTTGTTACTAAAACTTATTACAGAGATATAAAGTTATTCAATGGCTTACCAGCCTTGTTGCTGTTCTGTTACACTACTCTGCCATGTCTACATCAGTGTCTTCTGCACACCCCTAGCATTTTTTGTTCTTCTGCCTTTTATGCTCTATGTGCCATATCCTTTCAATGCACCATTCCTCGATTGTGCATTTCTGCTCCTGTGCTCTGCCTCTTTGCACATGCCTGAATTCTCCTACACAACGACAACCCCTATCTCTTCTTTGTTCAACATTCTTATGGTCTCTGTTGTCTTTGTGCATGCAATATTCGCAATGCCTATGCATGCTCACTTTGTGCCAAATTCCTCCACAACTCGAGTGCTTTGTCTGATCATCATCGTGACTCTTCAGCTTCTTTGGCTGTTTTCCACTCGTTCAGCATCACTGTATGTTATATTGAGATTCCTCAGCCTCTCTCGCAGTTTGAGACTCTTCGTCTTCTCTGTGACAGTCGAGCTCACTCTCTCTGTTCCAGTTACAGGCCTTAATGCTCATCCAGCTGTCAATCATCTCCACGAACATCTTCATCCCTCTTGAAGATTCCCAGAGACTCTTCACCTCCTCTATCAATCACCCCGAAGTGTCTTTGAGTCCTATGGAAAAAACGATCAATGGTTTCTGACAGTTACACAGTGTTGTGCTACAGTAGCCCTCCGATCTTGTTCAAATTCACCTGCACCATTGGATTGGCTCCATGGGATCTTGCATTCATTTCGGCATTTCGGCATTTGGCAATTTGACATTCGTGTGACCATGTGTCTCGACACTGCCAGTCGCGATCCCCAAAAAGGAGCTTGGTTTCTCTAGCTCTTTCCCCCATCTCTCGCCGATGTGACCAAGGGCTGTGACCACAACCTTATGCATAAAACGCTTTCACGTTTCGTGAAACTGGAGATGAGGCATATCGACTCTCCAAGTCGCGATCTCTGAAACCCCGAAATGGAGTCGGATCGACGGTCCAGATCACACTCGATCTGACGGCTAAGATTAAATCACGATTTCGCATCTCGCGAGTTCTTCGCTGGAGTTGCTCGTCACTCCAAGTTGCGATAGGCGAAACTCTGAGATGGAGTCGGATCAATGGTCCAGATCAAACTCGATATGACGGATATGATTAAATCATGATTTCGCATCTCGCGAGTTCTTCGATGGAGGTGCTCGTCACTCCAAGTCGCAATAGGAAAAACTCCGAGATGGAGTCAGATCAACGGTCCAGATTAAACTCGATCTGACGGCTATGATTAAATCGCGATTTCACATCTCGCGAGTTCTTCGATGGAGGAGCTTGTCACTCCAAGTCGCGATAGGCGAAAATCCAAGATGGAGTCTTTGTGATGCTCTGATCTTTCGCCACGCGTCCTTTTGATCAACGGTCAAGATCTTGTCGTGATTTCACATATGGCGATTTCAACATTCCTGTGGTATTGTTTCTTGACTCTCCAAGTTGCGAGTCGCGAAACCCCAAAGTGATGTAATCCTGTTGATGTCACACGTGGATTGACACGTGTCGAATAACTGCCACGTGTCACTCAGATTTGAGATTTCCAGTGGCTGAAGATGATGAATCAACTTGACACTTGTTCTTGCCTGGTTGTGCCACGTGTTCTTAGTTGACGTGGTTTGCTGACGTGAGTCTGGTCGACGGTCCAGATGTGATCTTGATTCAACGGCTCAGATCATATCGCAATTTCACATATTGTGATTTCGACAGTCCTGTGGTGTTGTTTCTTGCCTCTCCAAGTCGCGATTCGCGAAACTCTAATTCGCGAACTCGCTTCACCTTGCACTTTTAAAGATCGTGCAGATTCTCCTGGATCCTACGATGGTCGGTCCTCGTGCTTGGATCTAATGCCCGAGATCTATCCTCCATATCTGCACGCTCTTCTTGTTGACATTGAGATCTAACAACCATCGAGAATTCTGAATTGTTGATCCAATGATCACTGTTGTTGCTCTTCCCCGATTATCACTGCTCTGCTGATCATCGCTGCTGTACTTGCCATCAATGACAAACATATGCTTTCTGTAAAACACGCCAACAATATCCCCCTTTGGCATTGATGGCAACTAAGGCACCCTTGTTCTTTTCTCCCCCTTTGACGTCGATGTCAAAGAAAACACACTCCCCTTGAGATGTTGCATTAATTTTAAGAGGTATCAGATATGCAACCAATACAGGAGTCCCCCTAACAAGATGGACTCTCTTAGAAGTGAGATGGGATGACACCCAACTTCTGTCTGAGATATTCAAATGGTGTCTTGGCTAGGGTTTTAGTAAAGATGTCTGCAATTGGTTCTGTAGTGGGAATGTAATGGACCTGAACAATCTGATTGGTGACCTACTCTCTCAGAAAATGATATTTTATGGGAATATGCTTGGTCTTGGAGTGGAAGACATGATTTTTAGACACACTGATGGCACTAGTGTTATCACAATGAATTGGGATCAGTGCAGTGTATTTTACCTCCAAATCTGCAAGGGTCTGAATCATCCATAATACCCGAGTGCAACATGTAGCAACAACAATGTACTCTGCCTCTGTGGTTGATAAATAAATGGAACCTTGCTTTTTACTAAGCCAGGATACTAAGGAGTCCCCTAGGAAGAATGCTCCTCCACTGGTGCTTTTTCTCTCATCAACACAGTTTTCCCAATCTGCATATGAATAAGCACTCAGCTGAAGATTTTGATTTCTGGAATACCACAGACCATAAGTCATTGTTTCTTTCAAATACCTGAATATCCTTTTGACAACTTGCAAATGAATTTGTTTAGGTGCAGCCTGGTATCTTCCTACCATTCCTTCAACATGCATTATGTCTGGGCGAGATGCTGTGATGTACAACAAGCTTCCTATCATTGATCGATATGAGCTTTGATCAACATCAGGTGAATCATCATCCTTGCTTGATTTACATCCAGTTACCATAGGTGTACCCACAGGTTTAGAATCTTCCATTTGAAACCTTTTCAACATTTCTCTTAGATATTTTTCTTGAGAAATGAACATCCCTTCGGGCCTCTGAGTAATTTGCAGACCAAGAAAAAATGGACAGTTCTCCTATCATAGACATTTCAAATTCAGACTCCATGGCAGAAGAAAACCATTGTACAAGTGAATCCTTATTACATCCAAAGATGATGTCATCTACATAGACTAGTACGATGAGAAAATCATTATCCTCTGTTTTAATATACAGATTTCTGTCAGCTGTTCCTCTCTTGAACCCTTTGTCTTTGAGATACGTATCAAGTCTGTGATACCAGGCTCGAGGGGCTTGTTTTAAACCATATAAAGCTTTCTTCATCTTTCATACTAAGTCAGGGTTATCAGACAGTTTGAAACCCTCTGGTTGTTCCATATAGACTTCTTCACTTAAATCTCCATTGAGAAAGGCTGACTTGACATCCATTTGGTATACTTTAAACGTTTTATGACAAGCATAGGCAAGAAACATTCTGATAGCTTCTAATCTTGCTACGGGCACAAATGTTTCATCAAAATCCAGTCCTTCTATCTGAGCATAGCCTTTACAGACTAACCT
>JZKD02S0319650.1:0-14486 GCA_000966675.3 Picea glauca | reverse complement strand
AGACTTCATGTTGATGAAGTATTATATGTTCCAGGGCTCAAGAAGAATCTACTATCAGTTGCAATCCTTGAGGACAAGGGATATTGGGTGATCTTCAAGGACAGGAAGGCACTACGTCTATGGGCTAAAGGTAGCCACTTAAGTACAACAAAACCCATTGGAACTCGCAGTGGAGGACTATACGTCGTGTCAGGACAGTCAGTTCATGCATTGGCTCATGATGCGACTATCTCCAACGAGTTGTGGCACATAAGACTTAGACATCTTCATTACAAAGCTCTTCCAAATCTACAGAACATGGTATGTGGCATGCCTTATGTTTCTCTTAGTAAAAATGAAATTTGTAAGGGGTGCATGCTAGGTAAAAATATAAAGAAAACATTTCCTAGTAGTGACAATAGAGCTCAGGGCATCTTAGATCTAGTTCATTCTCATGTATGTGGTCCCATGTCATCTCCCTCACTCAGTGGTTGTTTGTATTATGTCATTTTTATTGATGATTACTCAAGAAAATGTTGGATATATTTTCTTAAAGATAAAAGTGGCACATTTGATAAATTCAAAGAGTATAAATTTTTTATTGAAAAGCAGACATGGAAACACACTAGAATCCTTAGAACAGACAATGGAGGAGAGTTTGAATTTCTTCAGTTTGAGGATTTCTGCAAGTCAACAGGAATCAAGAGATAGTTGACCATGCCATATAACCCTCAACAAAATGGAGTTGCTGAGAGGAAAAACAGGACAAGTTGTGAGGCAGCGAAAGCAATGATGTTTGACCGGGATCTGCCAAATTCTTTATGGGCAGAAGCTACCTCCACTGCCGTGTATATTCAGAACATGTATCCACATGCTATCTTGAAGGACAAGACTCCTGAAGATGTCTTCTCAAGGATCAAACCCGAAGTAGGGCATCTAAGGATATTTGGGTGTCCTGTATATATTCATGTCCCTAAGGAAAAGAGGACAAAGATGGAACCCTCATGCAAGAACGGGGTTTTTGTGGGGTATAGTGAGAACTCCAAGGATTACAAGATTTATGTACTGGGTTAGAGGTAAATAGAGGTAAGCAGAGATGTGAATTTCCATGAGGAAGCCACATTTAATAAATCCAGAGAGCTTCAATAGGAATCAAAAGCAGTTCAACTAGCTTCACCCTCTTCTAAAAATGAAGATTCAAATGATTAGAGGGAGGAACCTCGTGAAGGGACAAGTAATGAGCTCCTAGAACCTGCTAAAGTGTTAGAAATAACTCTTGAAGAACCTCCAGTCAAAAGGAAGCCAAGGTGGCTTACAGAAATAGTGCAGGAAGCAGAAAGGATAACTGCTCCCAAAGGAACTTTCAGGGAAAGGAAGAGGCCTCATAGGTTTGTAGGCTATGTTGCACTGATGAGAAACATTAGTGATGCTGAAACTTCTTCATTTGAAGAAGAAAATAAATTACAAGTATGGAAGGATGCCATTCTTGAGGAATACAGGTCTATTATAAAGAACAATGCTTGGGACATTGTGCCGAGGCCAAAAGACAAATCAATGGTTTCTTCCAAATGGATCTATAAGATCAAACATGCAACTGATGAAAGTGTGGAAAAGTTCAAAGCAATATTTGTAGCCATAGGCTTCACTTAGAAAGAAGGAATCAATTATGAAGAGACTTTTTCCCCTGTAGCCAGGTATACCTCTATTCGAACTATTATTGCTTTAGCTCCCGTTCTTGGTTGGAAGCTGCATCAGATGGATGTAAAAACAACATTCTTGAATGGAAAGATTGAACATGAGGTATTTGTGGAACAACCAGATGGTTTTGTACTGTATAACAAAGGCACTCATGTATGCAAGCTAAGGAAGGCCTTGTATGGTCTTAAGCAGGCTCCCAGAGTTTGGTATGACATGATTGATGGCTTTCTTAAAAGCTCGGGCTTTCAGAAAAGTGATGCTGATGCAAATATGTACTTCAAGGTAAGAGGTAACCAACCTGTTATACTAATCATGTATGTTGATGATCTCTTTCTAACAAGATATGAAGGGATACTATCCTGGTGTAAGAGGGAGCTAACCTCAAAATTCGAGATGAAAGACTTAGGCTTGATGCATTACTTCCTAGGATTGGAACTGTGGAAAAGACATGGCGAGATATTTCTGACACAAGGAAAATACACAGTGGATGTACTAAAGAGGTTTGGTATGATGGATGGCAAATCCATGTCTACTCCGATGGTTACCAGCCTGAGAAAGATGCATGATTCTGATACAGGTTCAGATTTGGTGGATCCCACCATGTATAGGCAACTGATTGGATCATTGATGTACATGATCCACACTAGGCTAGATATATGCTATGCAGTGATTGTAATGAGTCAGTTCATGACTGAACCGAGACAAAGACACTAGGTGGCAGCAAATCACATCTGGAGATATCTCATAGGGACCTTTACTTATGGTATGAGATATACATCCAGTGGTGGTTTATTTCTGCATGGGTATGAAGATACTGACTGGGTAGGAAGCCTAGTGGATCAGAAGAGTACTTCCGGATACTGCTTCAGTTTAGGATCTGCTACGATCTCTTGGTCAAGCCAGAAGCAGGGATCCATTGCACAAAGTACAATAGAGGCTGAGTACATTGCAGCAAGTGATGCTAGCAAGGAAGCAATATGGCTCAGAAAATTGGTTTCTGGGTTGTTTGGTGACAAGCTCAAGATGACGATGGTTCACTGTGATAATCAAAGTTGCATAAAATTGACAGAGAACCCGATATTTCATGACAGGTCAAAACATATTGACATGAGGTACCACTACATCCGAGACTTGGTCCAGAGAAAAACTGTAAAGTTACAGTACATAGCCACGAGCGAGCATGTAGCTGATATCCCGACCAAGCATATGACCTCGAGACAATTTGTGCAGTTGAGAGGCAAGCTTGGTGTGGCAGAGAATGACTCCCTCGCTGAGAGGGAGTGTTAAATTTGGCAACATCATCAGTCATTCTCCAATGAGAGGCCATATGGGCCACCCTAAGGCTAGCCAGGGAGATTTGGAGAATCAACCAGTCTTGTGAGGTAATTATGAAATCCAGGGGGAACGTGCAACCTTTGTGAGTCAAACCAAAAGTCAAGATGAACGAGATGCTATGTGAGTCTAATGAAAAAGTAAGGGGAATGTACAACCTCTGTGAGCATAGACAATCTAGTGCAAAAGTTAGAGGAACGTACAACCTCTGTGAGCATAGATAGACTAGTGCAAAAGTCAGGGGGAACGTACAACCTATGTGAGCCTAGTCAAACCTTGTGAGCCATGAGAAAAAGTCAAGGCATCTAGAAAAAGTTAGGTTGAATATAAAATTCCTATGAGCTAGAAACAAACAATATTCCTAATATTGCAAATGATATAAATGTATTGATCTAGTGTGTTGGCATGTGTAACATTATCCACCATCAAGACAATTTCAAATTGCCTTGCAAAGAGTCGAGTTGTAACTGAAGTCTTAAGTCTAGTTCTATTTTAAAACTAAAGTGTAATGCTGAGTTGTAACTAAAGTCTTAAGTCTAATTCTATTTTAGAACTAAAGTGTAATGTTGAGTTGTAACTAAAGTCTTAAGTCTAGTTCTATTTTAGAACTAAAGTGTAATGCTAAGTTATAACTGAAGTCTTAAGTCTAGTTCTATTTTAGAACTAAAGTGGAATGCTGAGTTGTAACTGAAGTCTTAAGTCTAGTTCTATTTTTGAACTAAAGTGTAACGCCGAGTTGTAACTGAAGTCTCAAGTTGTTAGGGTCCTAACCTGCACATAGGTAGAACAATATATTCAGATGTAATAAAGGTCAATATTAATAAGGCCTTTCAATAAAATAGAATAAGTCGAATGTAAGAAGACTTAATAGAAGCTTCCGCTTCTAGAAGGATCTTCCTCTAGATGCTTCTTTTGATAGACGTATTTAGTATAAATAGGAGTCGAGGGTATGAGAACCCTAGCTTGGATATTATTGTAATAGAGCTCTACTCAACTAGAGGTTTCCCCCTTGAAGAGGCCCGTGAACATTGCTTTCAGAATCAAAGTGTTATTTCTGTTGTTATTCTTATATCATTTCAATTCTATTGTGGTGATTGTTCTGGATATATTGTTGTTATTCTGCCATTTCTAGCATTTTATTTATGTTCTGCATACTTTTTATATGTGGTATATTACAAGTGGTATCAAATCACTTTCCTCGGCAGAAATTGTGGGTTAATTTTTTTTCCGAAGGTAGAGACGTATTCCGACGTCTTTAAGCCACAAAGATCTGTCGTTACACGCATAAACCCACGGTTGAGGGATTCTTACACGTAGGAAATACAAGTGGTACTTAAGCGCACATCTGTTGGCCACCCTTGTAACCCCTGTTGGCACCCCTTCGAGTGGTAGCGCATCAGACAACACTTGTGTATGGATCGACCTAGATTACCTGAAGCCCTCTTTAGATAAACCAATCAGTCACCTGACTTCTATAGTGCCACCGAGAACAACACTCAGGAAGATACTCTCTAGTACCTGGGTAGTTGGGTAGTATGACTAAGGGTACGGTCTATCCTCCTTAGTTAGTTCCCTAAAATATTGGGTCGAGTACTACTGTTGGACCTCGCACATATATTAGAGAGCTATAGCACAGGGCAAACCCTTGTCTGCAGAACCCTTGAATACCTTACCCTTGGGAATAGAAACATTAACAAATTAAAAGAGGCAAGATCTCTTGCCATGCAACTGTGTTCGGGTTGCCAAATAAATACACATTACTTCCTGGTTAAGCATTTGGGTATTTCATCATTGCAGTATTCTTCAGACTGAAGTATAACTCCACAGGTATGAAAAAAAAAAGTTTGGAAATTTTTGCACCATTATTTGAGACCTATTCCATTGGATTCATCTCTTCGCCCTTATCACATTCATACATATCATTTTTTAGCAAAATTTTTGACCCCACCTGCCCCATTTCGGTTTCCTCATCATCATGGCCCATACTCGTAGCCAAGACCTGGAAGCTCGCTTCAATACCTTGCAATCTAATTTCATGGAGACCCAACAAGAAGTGAAACAACTCAGTGCCAATGTTGCAACCCTCAATACAACCATACAGTCCTCAATGGAGGAAATCAAACAAGACCTGACTACCCCTCTTGAATTTGTCATTTCGATGCTCTGCACCAAGATGAATATCCCTACAGATAACCCTTTATATGACCCACCTTTAGATACTAAAGCTGAACATTCCTTTAACTTTCATCACCATCACTTTCAACGTGACCTATGCCTTCCGCGGGTGGATGTGACCAAATTTGATGGCTCAGATCCCACTGGTTGGGTAACCCAAATGGAACATTATTTCTCTTTATATGACATTACAGATGACTTGGCCAAACTTCGGTATGGTGTTCTCCATCTAGATCAAGAACGTTGGCAATGGTTGTAATGGAGAAAAACTTTCTGTCAAGGGTATATTGCTTGGACACAATTTGTGGCAGATCTTTATGAACGCTTTGACACTGACACCAACCATTTGGGCCATTTGAAAAAGTAGAAACAATCAGGAACAATGGAAGAATTTATAGCTGCTTTTGAGCGCCTGGATTTTTGGACAAAGGGCATGTTTGATGCCTTTTTCTGAGAGTGTTTTATTAGTGGCCTCAAGGATGAGATTCAGGCCCATGTCCTTATGGCTCGGCCTCAGAGTTGGGTGGAGGCTACTAAAAGAGCTAATGAAGCACAACAGGTTGTATCTTCTAAAAACTAGAAACCCTCTTTTATCCCTCACACTGAACCAATAAATCCCACTACTCCCTCTGCTCCACTAAAGATCCAAAAATTGACCAGGGCTAAAATGGCTGAACGCTAACTCAAAGGCCTTTGTTATAATTGTGATGACAAATATTTCCTGGGCCACAAGTGTAAGGAACAATTTTTATGGCCATCTCAGAGGATATTTCAGAAGAGGATGTTGAAACTCCCCTTGTGTCTGAGTCACCTGAAACCACTGACATAACCCCTCCCTCAGATCCTCTCGAAGTAGAACCGGTCATTTCCCTAAATGCTCTCACTGACTTCTCTGCTCCCCAAACCCTCAAGATCATCGGTTACATCAAGCATAGGAAGGTCATCATTCTGGTTGATAGTGGAAGCAACCATAATTGTATTCATCGTTGCATTGCCCAAGAAACTCATTGCTACATCCATGCTGTCAATAATTTCCAAATCATGATTGCCAATGGTGGCTCCATGAAATATGGAGGGTGTTGTGAAAATGTGCGTCTCCAAATTGGTGACTACCACCTCAAATCTCATATGTTTGCTATCGACATGGGTGGTTGTGACATTGTGTTGGGTGCAGAATGGCTAAGGACTTTGGGTCCCATTCTCATGGATTTTAAGGAATTAACCATGCAATTCGACCAAGAGTGCCAACAATATAAGTTCCAAGGCATCATTGCCGATTCACCTGAGATCATTAGTTCCCATCTCATGGAAAAGGTTCTCAAAAAGGTCATTCTGGTGTTATTGCCCAACTCTATGCCATACAAGCAACATAGACACCCTCGGTGCCACAAGACCTCCAATCCATCCTTTCTAAACATCAAGTGGTCTTTTCCACTCCCCAGGGACTCCCTCCTTCTCGTGGTGTTCATGATCACTCCATTCCCCTTGTACTAGGAAGCCTTCCTCCTAATATTCGTTCGTATCGTCACCCCTTTTCCCAAAAAAGTGAAATTGAGAAAATGGTCCAGGAACTCCTTAACACAGGGGTTATCTGCCCTAGTACAAACCCCTATTCTTCTCCTGTGGTCATGGTCCTAAAGAAAGAAGGTTCTTGGTGAATGTGTCCTGACTTCCGTGCCTTCAACAAACATACCATTAAAGACAAATTTCCCATCCCTGTCATTGATGACCTCTTGGATGAATTGAGTGGCACCCAGTTCTTTACTAAACTCGATCTTTGTTCTGGCTACCACCAGATACATATGAAATAGGCATGCATTCCCAATACTTCCTTTAGAACTCATGAGGGCCACTATGAGTTTTTGGTCATGCCCTTTGGCTTGTGTAATGCCCCCTCCACCTTCCAAAGCCTCATGAATCTTGTCTTTCGTCCTTTTCTCCGTCATTTTGTCTTAGTTTTCTTTGATGATATCCTCATCTATAGCAAAACCTGGATAGACCATCTTGCCCATGTGGATCGAGTTCTCCATCTACTCTCTCAGCACCAACTTTTCCTGAAACAGTCTAAATGTGATTTTGGCGCCTCAGAAATCGAGTACTTGGGCCATCTGGTTGGCAAGGACAGTGTCAGGGTGGATCTTAAAAAAATTGAAGCTATGCAACTTTGGTATCACCCAAAGACTCTCAAAATATTGCATGGATTTCTGGGCTTAACAGGTTATTATCACAAATTTGTTAAGAATTATGGAAAGATTGCAGCACCTCTCACTGCACTCTTAAAAAATAACTCTTTCTCTTGGACTCCAGCCATTGCTCAAGCTTTTCAAACCTTAAAGATGGCCATGTGCACCACTCCAGTCTTGGCCCTTCCTGATTTCACAAAGACCTTTGTATTGGAATGTGATGCTTCAGGGAAAGGAGTTGGTGCGTCCTTATGCAAGAGGGTCAGGCTTTGGCCTTTACTAGCAAGCAACTCTCTGAAAGAAATCTAGGAAAATCAATCTATGAAAAGGAAATGTTGGCTATTCTGCATGCTGTTGATTTGTGGCACCCTTATCTATTGGGGAAACGCTTCCAAATTAAGACATACCATCAAAGCCTCAAGTATTTTCTGGAACAACACATTTCCTCCCCGGAGCAACAAAAATGGGTGACCAAGCTCTTTGGATATGATTACGAGATCATTTAAAAAAAAGGCAAAGACAATGTCGTTGCAGATGCACTTTCCTGAAAGTATGAAGATGACAGATCCCTTTTTTCTCTTTCCTTCATTGTACCAGATTGGCTCCAAGCCGTCCGCCAGGAATGGCTACACGATCCCAAAAGTTCACAACTGATCCAACAATTGCAGTCCAATGCTCTAGATTCCCCAGGGTACTCTTGGCTCCATGATGAACTTCGATACAAAGGCCGTTTGTATTTAAGTAAACAATCCAAACTTAAATCCAAGGTACTTTCTGAGCTTCATGCTACACCCACAGCTGGGCACTCAGGGTTTACCAAAACCTATGACAAGGTCAAACGCTCTTTTTTTCTAGGATGGCATGAAACAAGAAATTCGTAATTTTGTAGATGAATGTGATGTGTGTCAACGCAACAAGGGCGAAACAATCAAATCTCCAGGCACACTACAACCGCTTTCGATTCCGCCTGCTATTTGGAGGGATATTTCTATGGATTTTATTACAGTTTTACTCAAATCGGGAAATAAATTAGTCATCATGATGTTTGTTGATCGCCTTTCCAAGTATGCTCATTTTTTTTCTCTTCAACACCCATTTACAACATCCACGGTGGTTCAACTTTTCATGGATCAGGTCTTCAAGTTTCATGTCATGCCACATTCTATTGTTTCTGATCGCGACCCAACTTTAACCAACAATTTTTGGCAAGAACTGTTCAAGCTACAAGGCACCCAATTGCATCTCAGCACAACTTATCATCCCCAGACTGATGGTCAAACAGAAGTTGTCAATAAGTGTTTCGAAACATATTTTAGGTGTTTTGCCTCGGAAAAGAAAAATCAATGGGCTCAATGGTTACCCCTAGTTGAATGGTGTTACAACACTTCATACCACACATCTACACACATGACACCTTTTGAAGTAGTATATGGACAAAGGCCACCTTCAGTTCTGTCATACTTACTTGGTGTCTCGAAGGTCCAGGCGGTTGACCAAACGCTTACAGTTCAAGAGGCTATTCTCCATACCCTCAAAGAGAATTTGGTCATGGCACAAAATCGCATGAAGCAACAAGCAGATCAAGGTCGCTCTGAATGTCAATTTGCAGAAGGGGATCAGGTGTTTCTTCGACTGCAACCTTACAATCAAAATTCCCTCAAGGCCGAGCATTGTCAGAAGCTAGCACCCAAATTTTATGGTCCTTATACCATTCTCAAGCGTGTGGGACAGGTGGCCTATCAGTGAGCTTTGCCCAGTCATTCTAAGCTACATCATGTTTTTCATGTTTCATGCTTAAAGAAGGTGATTGGAACTAAGTGCCAAATTCAAACCAATCTTCTCGAGTTAGCCAAAGAAGGATCCATTTGGCTACAACCACAAGCAGTTTTGGACCAACGTGAGCATCACCTATGTCAAAGAACCATCAAGGAAGTGTTAGTCCAGTGGAAAGATACAACTCCATCAGATGCCACTTGGGAACCAGCTACCCTTCTGCAACAATTTCCACATCTCAAGCCTTGAGGACAAGGTTGTTTTTAAGGGGGCAAACATGTTAGGGTCCTAACCCGCACATAGGTAGAACAATATATTCAGATGTAATAACGGTCAATATTAATAAGGCCTTTCAATAAAATAGAATAATTCGAATGTAAGAAGACCTAAGAGAAGCTTCCGCTTCTAGAGAGATCTTCCTCTAGATGCTTCTTTTGATAGACATATTTAGTATAAATAGGAGTCGAGGGTATGAGAACCCTAGCTTGGATATTATTGTAATAGATCTCTGCTCAACTGAAGGTTGCCTCCTCGAAGAGGCCCGTGAACATTGCTTTCAGAATCAAAGTGCTATTTCTATTGTTATTCTTTTATCATTTCAGTGCTATTGTGGTGATTGTTTTGGATATATTGTTGCTATTCTGCCATTTCTAGCATTTTATTTCTGTTCTGCATACTTTTTATATCTGGTATATTACACAAGTCTAGTTCTATTTTTGAGCTAAAGTATACTAGTATCAAGTCTAGTTCTATTTTCGAACTTGAGTATATGAGTCTCAAGTCTAGTTCGAACTAAAGTATGAAGTTGAGTTATGATTAAAGCATGCAAACATGTTACTATTTCGAGTCTCTCCTCTTCTCCTCTTCAGCCTATATAAGCAGAGGTCGACCCCTCTCTTCAACACAATTTTTAATATGCAGGTTAAGGTAGAAGCAATAGAGGAGGATATCAGTGATAAAGAGGCAACATACCAAAGCATCATATCAGTGTTGTATATCAACAATAGAGGCAACATATTAGAGGTGTATTTCAACAAGGTCTCTTAGGTCTTTGTTAGGTCAGAGTCATCTTGGCAAGCTCTTTAAGAGCATAACATTCATGGTGGATATTTGTAAGTGATCTTACATTATTAATGCAATAAAGGAATATCATTTGCTGGGGTTTTTCTCCCTATACAGGGTTTCCCTAGGGTATATGTGTTGTTGATGTGCATGCTTACTTATCTACATAGTTATTTCTATTCGGTTATGATTTGGTGTATTTGAAGTGTATTAAGCTAGAATCAAAGTGTTGAAAAAAATAAAAGAATTAATCCGCATAAGAAATCAAGCTCATAATTTAACACTCTTTGTTGTTTGTTAGTCCATTGCTCTTATAATTGATGTTCTAATTCCTCAAACCTCTGTGTATTTGGATTCAAAATACTTTGTAAATGAGTTTTGGATAGTGATGACGTAGAATGCTTTAATTTTTCTCAATTCCAACCAATTAATGACCTCCAACCATACATTTGATTGTCTCTTTATTTTCTTGGGCATGTATATATAGATATATGATCCATTAATTGCATGGTATCTCCTACATTGAACCGTAATTGAGAAGATGTGTATTGTTGAAAGAGGTGGATATATAAATTTTGTTGCAAACATAGATATGTGCTGGTGTAATAGAGTCAAAGAACGCTATGCATAAATGAGGTGCTTATATTATTGTTTGATTGCATTGTGAAGGGGAAGATGCATGTGGTTAATCAAGTGTTGTGTTTGAACATTGAAAGAAGACCGCCAAGTCCTTTATTTTGGCATTGATAGAGTTGTAGAATGTTGTGTGAAATTGGGATTGCAAGTAGCTGAGAAATGAACCAAATCTGAAACAAAGTAGACTTGCTTTCCATTGGTTGGCATTCAATTGACCCAGATTTTTTTTGTTGGATTTTTGAACTAAGAATTTTAACTAGTTAACAAACAATGGTTGAAGAGGCATGATCTCAACCTATTTTCAATTGTATAGACCTCAATTAATTTATTCCATAGAGTATCCATGTTGGTGAAATGGACAGGCCATAGGTATACCATTTACCGATCATCATTGGTATTAGAGTAGGTTAGTCAGATACCTTGAAGCAATTGCCATGGGAAAAGCCTTGAAGAGGGAGAAGCTAGAAGATTTGAAAGACTTTAACAAGCAGATCGAAGATGGAAGTTAGTATTGGAGGTAGAAAGCAGATGAGTTGGAAAAAGAACTTGTCAAATGTCAGGATACCTTCACCACCTTGAGGGAAGAATTAGACAGGAGCATATTTCATCTCTTACAATTGGGGGGTGAAATTCACTCAACTAGATAATTGGAAAGAGGAGAGGTTCATCGAAATGATTGGTCAACTATTCTAGGATTTGGAAGTGAAGGAAGAGGCCTTGAAGAAGCTGCAAAAAACTATCCAAGAGACCAAGAAAGCCCCTTCTTTTTCCACTGTGGAAGCCAACACCATGATGGAGTCAAGATGGTAAACTCACCTTCCAAGATTATTTCTCAAGAGATATTTTTGAATTTGAAAAGAACACTAGAGGCATCTGTTTCAATCTCATGAGGCAAATGGGCTATGATGGACAAGGGTTAGGTAAGGAAGGCCAGGGGATTTTGATCCCCATTATAGCTCAACAGAGGCCCAAGTATGAAGGCCTAGGGTTCAATGGACAACAAGACAACACAATTTCATCTTAAACCACCTTCATCAAGGCAAAATGAACCAGAAAAGAATCCATTCCCATGGAGGAAAAGGTGGCTAGAAAATGAGTGTGCAACAAGCCCCCGGAACTCCATTCCAAGAACCAAATAGCCAAGAAAAAAGATTGGAGAGTCAAGGTCAAGGGGATAGAGGAGTTGCTTGTACTTGCAACCCAAGGAGAAATGATTGTCCAATGACCTATTGCAGCAACAAATGCCATCTCTAGCCATGAGATTATATTCCCAAGGCAACTCCTATTCAACTCTTATTTTCCATGTTGCAAAAGAGGCACCCTTTCTTGGAGATTTGCTGAAGGATGCTTGAAGGTAGAGAAGAAGAAGATCAAAGGGAGTTGAATATTTTGGAAACAAAAGCCTGCAAATGGGGAGGTGTGATCTGAATTGGATTGTTGCCAAAATCTCTTTGTAAAATTTGTAATAAGCAATTTTTTTTTTGGCAAAGTTGAGAAAATGTTCAAAATGCACTTGGAAGTTGAAACAAACCATTTTGATGGTTCACGTTCCAAGGCATCCCATTAAAAAAGAAGGCTATGGAAAAGAAGGGCATTCAATAGAGAGGATAAATGAGGAGGAAATGAAGAAGGACAATAACAAAGATGAGAGCTCAAAGAAGCAACATGCTTGACGATTGAAGGAGAAAAAGACATCAAGCTTGTCCCACGACGAGTGAAGATTTTTATTGAGCCATGGCCATTTGCAGATTTCCTAATAGTGAGTAACACAATACTAAATCTATATATAGCTCACCCTTTTGTAATCAATTTCCTTAATAAAATCCCCAATCAACCTGGTTTTCTTTCTAGTGAGATTATTGTTGTCATTTATGGTGTATTGTTATTGTTGGTTGTACACATGGTCGTGATGAGGAGTTTCATCTTGTAATTCTCTTAATTCGCTTAGAAACCAATTTATATTAGTATTTAATGAATGCCAAAAACTCTCTATTATTCTCCATCCATTATACTCAGAGATTAAAGATCAATGCTTATCATCTTAGAGTTGTCTCACTTCTATATGAGGCTTCCAAATTGGTTTAATTGAGTCTCATGGAATGTTGCCAAATGTTTTTAGCATTGCTGAGATTTTTTCTTTCTTCTTGGGTCATTCCCCTCTCCTCTAAGAAATGTTTTTTTTCTTTTTCTTTTGTTGGGCGAATTCATGGTTAGCCTTGGCCATCTAATAGCCTATGTGCATCCCATAAACTAGTTCTAATTATCTAAAGTTGCACTAGGACCGTACGTGGCCTTACAAACCATATGCACCTCCAACAACGTGCCATAATCATCCCTTACAACATCCCAATTGTCCCTCTATTGTTCACTGGTCCATTGCTTGTACAATCGGTGTGCTGATTCCTTAAACCTCCTTGTGTCTAGCTACAAAATACTTTGTAAATGAGTTTTGGACAATGATGAGGTCGACTGTTTTAATTTTGCTCAATTCTAGCCAATTAATAACATCCAACCATATGTTTGGGGTCTCTTATTTGCTTGGGCATGCATATATAGATATACAATCAATTAATTGCATGGTATCTCCTACATTGAATTGTTATTGGCTAGATGTTTATCGCTAAAGAGGCAGATATAACTTTTGTTGCAAACAAAGATATAAGCTAGAGTCAAAGAATGCTATGCATAAATTAGGTGCTTATATTATTTTTTGGTTGCATTGTGAATGGGAAGATGCATGTGGTAATCAAGTGTCGTGTTCGCATATTGAAAGAAGATCACATAGTCCTACTTCATTTTGGTATTGATAGAGTTGTAGAATGGCATGTGAAATTTGAATTGCAATCAACTAAAAAATGAACCAAATTTGAAACATAGTAGACTTGTTTTCCATTAGTTGGCATTCACTTGTCTCATATTGTTTTTGATGGATTTTCTAAAGCCTATTTTTAATTGCAGAGACTTCAATTAATTTTATTCTATCTGTGTTGATAGACCATAAACCTATCGTTTATGGATCAACATTTAGCAAAAGTACCTAATTTAGTTATAGAAATTCAACCCATACCTAAGTTAGTTGTATAAATTCAACCCATGATGTTTATGTGGAGATTAAACTAAAAACCAATTCCCTATACAAACAACTCATTAATGCCAAATAAAAGAATTTGAAAAAACATTGATATAGGAGTTGTAGTAATGTAGAAACATCCTAACTCAAATTTGAGACCTTTAACCAATGCATTTGGGAAGGTACTCATCTTCATTATTAAAAAAATAATATCAAATAAATACATGACATGCACATTAATTATATATATTTTACTTTAATAAGTGTAATGTGCATCTATACTCTTGTAAATGTGATATGTACATATTTTTGTGTTTTGAGCACTTGAAGAACTAGTTAAAACACCACTTAAAACTCAAGCAATTTTGATATAAAAATGCCAAATCTTGATTAAATTATTAGAAAATCGAGAAAAAATTCATTTTACAAATTATCTATAATATTACTATTATATATATGTTTTGTTTTTATACGGTGATATATATATTACTATTATTATATATTAGTTATTTATTTAGTACTTTAATCTTTTATATATATATAAACTTGTTTTTATTATGGTAATTTATAATATCACC
>JZKD02S0319639.1:0-19542 GCA_000966675.3 Picea glauca | reverse complement strand
AGGAGTACTACTGCATGTGTTTAATTGTGGTAATACTCTGCTTGATGGCACAGATGGTATAACTCTTTCTTCATGAAGGCTACCTCCCTTTCATCCCTTCTTTCCCCATCCAAAGTAACATCAGTTATAGCCATACCTTCTTCAATCAACTCAGTCATCTTATCATTTTCTATGTAGAGCAATGTCTCCTTTGTGGTGATGAGAAGTGTGTTATCGAGTGTGAACCTCCTTTTGTTTTTTGTTCTTCTCATCACAACTTTCCTTTTTCTATCATAAGTAATCACCTGTATATCGTCGATTTCGTCTACTAGTTCAGGAATCTGTTGATCTCCCCAACTCAAAGTGTTTCCTAGGATTCCTTATGTATAGAGATGTTCTATGATTGGTTTTTGTGATTCATTAGCAGAGGAGGTTTATGTATGCTATGGTAACTTCACCTCATGTTGGTCTTTGTCGGTTGGTGGAGTCTTTGTCCTATTTGGGGAGATAGGAAAAGTATCGATATTAGCTGGGGGGTCAGTCGTTGAGATGTTGATTTCTATTTGTTGTGTTTCTTCTTCCTATCCACCAGCACCCAACTCATTCTTGGAGCTATCCTTATGAAGATGTGTTCACAATTGGTCGAGAAATTCAGTGTCCAGAGTGATTCTAGCCTCATGGTCACCTTCCTAGGGATTTAGGATCAAAGCGTCAGAAGTTGGAGCAGATTTTTCCCTGGTTCTTCCTCTTATGTGATTGGTATCGAGGTTATGCACAAAACCTATGAACTTTCCTCATCATCATATATGGTAATTAAGTCTACGAGGACATTAGACACACCCATCCCACTTGATGCTCTTGTTATCCTCCGTTGAGTTGTAGTAGTCATTCACGATCCTGCTTGTGGTGACATAGGGCTAGGGTTTTCTAGATCAACGATTTCTTCTGGTGGAATTGTCTCTGAGCCATTTATCTCTTCTCCACAATTGTGTCAGTCAGGGTAATACTCAAGGGTTCTATCAAAGGGTTAAGTGGGGGATTTTCTTCTAACCTTTGTATATATTTTTGGGCTTCTTCCAGTAACAACATCCCCCTCCTCTGTGCCTTTGTTGCTTCTACTACTCTATTTTCCTCTCTTACCTTGAGGGATTCTTGAGTTGTTTTCTCTATTGTCTCAACTTGCTCATCCATAGACATCACTTTGAATCTAGTCATATTGGGGTTATCTATTCTATGGAAAACTTCCTCCCAGTCTTTAGCACCCTCTATAAAGATTTCATCTTCAAAACCATCATGAGAATATGTCCAATAGGAGGATACCTGGGACACGTGCTGAAGTACTAGGCCCTTTGGATCATGCTTATGAAATCAACCTATGGGGAATCGATACTCACGTTGGCTCAACCCTCCTTTATTTCGCGTGTGCAATGTCTTTTACCATGTAAAACCCTATATCAAATCCATAGGGTATGAAAGATCTCTTCTTGTCCTTCACCAAAGTGGCATTATAGCCCTAAAGAATGGTCTAGTAACAAATTTATCCCATAATGAGTCAGCCTGGGACATGAATGGGGAGTAATTGTGGTGTGCCAGTATCCTCTAACACTCTGATATAAGTGTTGGTTTCCTCAAAATACCAGTGACCTACTTTTGAAACCATCTTTTTGGTTATCGTCGTAAGCCTTGGGCATTCTTTTCTAAATATGATGAAATGTAGTCAGGCTATGAAATCATCGCATATCAGTGCATAAAATATCTTGTACCTATTCTCCCACAAAATGTTGAAATAAACATGCACGGGTAACTCAGTAACATGCTAGCTCATATTCATGCCTACGAAAATGTTCCTTGCACAGATTACGTCCAATAGGTATGACACCATGTGAAAAGTTGGCGTTTATCCATCCTTTAGTGTTTGGGCCTACAAGATGTTGGTTCTTAACTGTTTGGAAATGATGGCTCCCCATTTAAATTTGCTACCATAGATCACCACAGTATATGCCAGGGGAATCCATGCTTCCAAAAACTTGGAGCAATCTTTTTCTCCATATAATCGGCAGATCAAAACCATTAGATAAATATACAACTCTCTGAGGTTTACCATGTCGTACCATCCATTTCTCATGTTTGTGAATTTCTTATATTCTTTCCAACATGAGGCCATTAACCTGCTAGTGTCATGGAACTCATAAATTTGACCACAAACTCTGTATTAAGTATTGCCTCTAGGTCTCTGAGTTTGTAGTATTTTTGGACCTCTATCAAAAGAAAAACATCAACACATTCTTCATTTTCATTATTTATTATACACTTCATCGTGTCTGTGTGGTCAATTATCCATCCCAAGGTCTTGATGCAGGGAAAAACTAGGTTTCAGTAGGCCACCAGATGTAGGAATGATCATCGAATGTTTGGGAATACTTGGTCATCCAACATCCTGATGTCCAGCGCACTGTGTGGTATAAAATCTGGGTAATCTTCCTGGTTGATCCTATTAAATAGATCTCCCCAATGCGGGAGCACCACCATAGATCTAGTGCTTGACTCTATTTCATTGAACATGGGAGGTTGGGAAAACTTCTTTTTGGTATATGTGTGGATAACTAGTTATGCCTTCAAGGAAAAATCAAGCTCTCTTGCAGCGTTAATGTAGACCCCTCGTTGACCTCTTCTTCCTTCCTTTTGGGCGTTCTTGGTGAACGCCTGGTCATTGGATTTCTTGGAGGCATTTTTCTTGCATAAAAGAAAATAATGTTATAGAGAGAAACCATCCAACCTTGACAAGAGTCATTGACACCATCGCAAGTGCAGAAATGATAAAAACAATGCTTACCTTCTTGCTTGCAAGAAATTCACCTGGTCTTACTGGTAATCAAAGTCAGAGAGCTAGTTGTAATCTCCTAGATGATTTATCTTGCTTCTTCATCTTCTTCGGGGAATAATCAATTTGTGAATGAAACAACATGTTTGGGTGTAGCTTTGTAAATTTAAACAGAACATATACTTACCTTGTCGCATCAAGTCTTCAATTCAGGAGTGCAAACACGATATGTGCAATCTATTACAGAATCTTCATCATGCCTAGGATTAAATGCAATGCAGCCTAATGGTGCAGGAGTGGGTTACTTCGTATTTCATTGGAGAATTCAAATTTTGAATGTTGGTTGGTGCATGGGGTCGTGTTATAGGTTACACGAAAATTTAACTTATCCATCAAATCACAAAATTTTGTCTCATTTCAGCCAAAGGTGTTCCATCGAATTACCAAGAATTTTTCACATTTACTAGCATAATCAGTATCAAGAGATATGGTGCATCGTAGATAAAATAGGGTCATCGGTATCAAGGGGTGAAATTCCAATTTAAGACGAGGAGCTCAGTATTCTAGTGATCAGTCGATAGTCAATGAGCACATCAGCGTCGGCGGGTCGACCTTTTCATTGTTTCATTGGTGTATCTAGGAAAAACTTATTATGTCGACCAATACCTTCATACAACGATGACTGGAAAAACTGTCATGGACATACATATATGACACAGGGAAAAATATTGAGTCGTACGGACTACTTACGTGGCCAAGACACGCAGCTGTTGATTTTGACTTCTACGTGAGTAACACCTTTTTTTTTTGATATCGATGATTTTATTTAGACACACAACTTTTATTACAACATCCTATCATGCTGACATCGATGATGTATCGACAACCAATGATCGATGATTTGCTAATGGTTACTATTTCACAGTTTCATTCTTTCGGATTTCACTGACTCCGAAAAATGTATCAGTGATCGGTGATCGAAGGTTCTTTATCGCCTATGTTAGTGGTTTTCCTTTCATATTTCACCAATGTTGACAGTGTATCGATGACTATCATTTTTATGTGATCATTTTACTACTCGGATTGCATAGATATCGATAATAGGCGTGTGGCTCAAAATTTTAGTTGTGTATACTTAGTTAAAATGCCAAGTTTTCTTAGAGAAAAGTTCAATTTGTTAAGTAACTCCAAACCAAGCCAAATATGATCGATGGAAAAACATAATAAACAAATATCCCCATTGATTTCTACATAACTAATTAAACTCAAAAAGAAAAAGTGGTACCCAAAAGAAAAAAAATTCACCGAACTTTTCGGGTGTGTTGAGTGCTAAACAAAACCCTAACTATTTCGACCTAATTGAGTTAGATTGTAATGTAACTCTATATATTATCATGGAAATGATTGTAATGGGTTGGGGGGAACTTGAGGAAAAATATTTTTTGGTTGTTTTATATATTTTTGAATGCTAATGAAAAGATTTTGAGCAGAGTTTTTGGACATTTTATCTCAGAGATTCTTGTGTTGGTGATCTGCAGTATGTTTTCTTTGTGAATGTTTTCCATCTTGTTAATCACTATGTCTATTCTTTTATTCTGAGTGAATAACTATAGATAGAGAATTCATTATTGATTCTCTTTGTCTCACATTCAATTTTCCTACATTATCTTTTGATATTGTGATAGAACTCATCCATGTCTTGGTGCTCTATTATCATTGATGTGTGTCTTTCTTCCCACCACCATACTAAAATACCTATGATGACTAAAATATTTCTAGCTACCTATCCTATGAAGTACATTTGTTCATATCAACCAATTTTGAAAGCTTTGATTTGACCTATCTTTATTATGACTCCATGCCCAATGGGTGTTTCACTCAGCCCTACCACCACATTTTGAAAACCTTAATCAACTGAAGATTGAGTCATTGTGCTTATTAAATAGCCAGTGTTTTTTGTGGATGAGTTATTAGAGAGAGCCCTCTCTGGGATGGAAGGGATGGCTTCCAATCTACAAGGTGGTTTGTGGTTACCTAGGGGTTTTCCTTCCACAACCAAGAAAAATACAGAGTGATAACATAAAGGAAGAGGCCCTGGCAGAATTGATAGCAGCAGTCATACAATGTGCAAAGGGTATAGTATTAAACTAGTCACCTTATTTATTGAACCAACTTTTCATAGACTACATGGACGCATAGGATAATGGGACATAATTCCATTACTCTTGGCTATTGATATTGGTAGCCTTGGTAGGTTGGAAGGAAACCAAATTCACATCCTTTTTGGGCAAAAGAGGAAAATGTCGTGCAACGTGATATACAAACTTATGACAGGAAAAAGACACTAAGAACCCAACATGCGAACATCGCAGTGTTTGCAATGTTCCTAGAAGATATGCAGCAGAAGAAAACTAATGTGTGGAGAATCCCAATTGAAGTAGTCAAGGAAAATGAAGGAACTTCTAACTTTAAGACTTCAAGTCACCACATGTGGATTCCGGACAAAAGAGATCCAAATAAGAAGTGGCTAGAAATGAGGTACTGCATAACGCAGGAGGAAGTAGAATTGATAGTGAAGGATTGGCATGCGCAATGGAAAGTTCTAGTAACAAAGAAGAAAAGGAAAAAAACTAAGGAAGAAGCAGAGGCAGGTCCATCAAGGAAGATAGGAAGTCTAGTAGACAATACAAGGAAGGTTTCATAGCGTATTCAAACTGCAAGGAGTAGCGCAATAGTCAAGAAGCCAAGGAAGAAAGACATTGTGTCAAGGGAAGAAGTGAAAGGAGATGGAGAGAAGGTAAAAGGAGATAGCTCTCATAAAAAGGAGGTATAAAATGACGAAATAAAAAAGAAGAAAATTGAGGCATAGACCTCAACCCAAACCAAGAAGAGGACTGGAACACGAGAGGGAGAAATAAGGAAGAAAATAAAGTACCAAAAGAATCCCCCAATACTAACTATCACAGAAGACAATGCATAATTCATTAAAGATAAAGTCCAAGATAGAGGGGAGAATGGAGTACTTACAAAAAAATCACAAAGAGAGTAAATTATGGAGAAGTTAGTAGAAGTACATGACATTCTACAGAGGTTGCAGATAAGTACAGTCCATCATCCTACAATGTAGCAAAAATAAAAAGAACAAGAAGCACCAGTATAGAAAGAACAGGAAGAGACAGTACAGAACATAGTAAAGGGGAGTGACAGGTTTAAGTTCATGTGGGAAATATTGGAAGTAGGCGAGAACACATCGGAGAAACAAGAGAAGGACAAAAACATCTAGAGTTGGTTCTGGAACACATACCCACAAAGGTGTTATATGCGTTACATGTGAGTGTGATGCAGGAGGTCCAGTATAGAGCTAGGGCAGATGCCACCAACCTACATATTGACAGGGAGGTTAAGGATATATTTTAGGTAACTTGTGAGAAAATAAAACTAGAGAAGGAGCAGGAGAAACAATGTGTTGACAAACTAGAGAAGAAACTCGCATAAGTCTACAACAACATACTAGATGGCGTGCAGGAAATGGAGGTCACAACAGAGGAAAAGATACAAAATATTGCATAGACAATGGAGAGATATAAGTAGGAGATAACAGAGTTAATAGAAAAAAATGACTCCAAGAACACCCCCAAAAGTGAGGGAACTGAGAGAGGAGGCTACTATGCACATAGATAGCATAGCACAGGAAGTAAAAGAAGTCGTGAAATTGTATGACAAGACAACACAGATTTGGACTAGCTTGGAAGAATATGAGAAGATACAACAATTGGATCAAAGACAGGAAAATGTGACCACATAAGTATAGGATTTAAAACTGAGGCAGAAATCAATGGCCATCCTGGAAAGGATGAAGAGTGTGTAAGAAATGAATAACCTCCAAGTATAATTGAAGGCAGTACAAGGAGAAAGAAAAGAAATGCAGGATCAATTGGAGCCATTGCAGAAATATATCAAAATAATGATAAAACAACTGCAAACAAAGAAATGAATACTAGCACATGAATAGGAAGAAACAAGGAAGTGTTGAAATAGCACATGGCAACGCAGGATGTGGAGATACTAGAAGAAAAGAGTGCGCAAGAAAATGAGAAAGTGGCATATTTGGAAAAGAAGTTCCATGCACTAGAGGTAGTGATGTATCAATTGAACTAAGTCTAAGTGGCTCGGGATGAGCCACAAGTTAGTGTTGGGGTCCTGTTGGAGCAGGAAGTTTTTGCAGTAAGCGCAATAAGCAAGGTATCATGGACCAAAGGGAACAACACATGCCAAAAAAGAAGGAATACTAGCACAACAAAGGGAAAAGCAAGTAGTGCGCGATAGGATTTTTGGAAATCGAACGCATATGTGGACACACCTAGCCATGTTAGGGTTATGGTTTTGGAATCATAATGTAATGGTTTTAACCCATTTTGTAGTAAAAATAAGATGTATGAGGTAGATTGAAGGATCATATTTATCTGTGTGTCCTAGAGAGAGACTTTTGTGTCCCTTTTGAGAGAGAGTATCATACTTTTTTTTAGAGTTTGTGTTTTGATGAGAGTTTTGGACCTCATATGGAGTTAATGTTGAGATAGAACTGAGGGTCAAGTCGCAAGCTATGGAGCTTGGTGCTATGTTGGTCAGCCTCACATATCCCATGATGTAATGCGCACAATGCTATTTTGATGAATAATAATAAATAAGAATAAGATCTTTGTGGACATAGCCCTAGGGGGGGTGAACCACAGTAAAACCCCATGTTTCAATGTGTTTCAATGTTTCTTCATTTATGAATAGATGAATAAATGGGTTTATTTACAACACGCACTAGAATATGATGACATGATAGATGTTATTGAATGGATAAAGTATTATATCTGATGAATGTTGTAGTATAATGTTTGTTTAAGTATAAATACAAGTAAAAAGAACATCCCTAACCCTTCCCTGATTGTAGACACTTGTTTCATGCAATCACCCATAACCCATCTCAGGTGAGACTGCATTGTGCACTCTATGCGCGGTGTAGCCTTCTAATTTACCAGAAGGGCCGATGGTGAAAAGGGTTTTTTTGGATAACTAAGGTAGAACCCAGACAGCCCATAAATCCAGTACAAACCCTTTAAACATAAATTAGGAGAGAACTTGCATTATGAATTTTGAGTGGCCAATGATATTAGTATTTTTTGTTCATAGACATAATGAACTAATTACATAGATATGAGGTCTTTTGTGGCCAATTTATTTCTTGTGTGAGGACGTTTCCCATCATGTTTCAGGGGTTTCCATATTCAGGTAAACATGAACTTGGTTGTGTGTTGAAATTGTTTAAAAGGGTCAATACATTGTGGCACTTTCTGTAGATGCCTTTGAATAAATTTATGGGATGTTAAAATAATTTTTGATGATATATTTTGGGCTCCACAATAATTTCCTAATTTGAGTGATGAAAATAGGTCTGCCTTCTCTTTTTTAAAATTTTCTCTGTGTGATTTAGTTGGGTTGGAAATTATACTGAAATGAGAATCTGCTAGATTTTTTTATCGAGGAGTGACGACTCGTTGTCACTTTTAGGTATTTAGTGTTAGTGTATTGATCCAGGTGGATATCAGTGACAACCCACCTTTTCCAACTGGATCAAAAAAGTTTTATGACAATTTTGGTGATTTACTATTTTTAGCAGTTTTTAACTTCTGGGACCATTTCCTCGAAGATACCTTTCCAACGAGCTATCATGCGCCTAAAATGGAGATCTTATGCAAAATTTACGACCCCGAGAAGTTGATGTACTAACTTACCCAAACGGGGCTCACATGATTTTTGGCGCTTCATCTCCTAGGGTTAGGTTTTTGGATGTCTAGGGTTTTGAGCATTCCTGTTTATTGTAAAAATGCCTTCAAAGCCTCATCGTAATCATCTTCTTTCGAATGAGTGCATTCATCACATCTCTTCTCAGAGATAATTTGCCACCATTCCAGCAAGCTTATTTCCGCTGCATTTTACAGTTTCATCTTATTTCCTTATTGAATATAAAACCATTTTTATTGTATCTCTGTTATTTTGTGTTAAGTACCTGTTAATAATCTGTAGTCATTTCGTTCTGCTCATAAATCTGGATCAGCATTTATCCAGGTGGATATCAGTGGCCACCCACCTTTTCCAACTGGCTCAAAACAATTTTCTGGCAATTTTGGTAATTTACTATTTTAGCAGTTTTTAACTTGTGGGGCCATTTTGAGGCCCTGAACGATGTTTTTGGGAAAACAGGGATCAATATGCAAGTTCCTACGATATTTCCTCCAAAATAAATCTCCTCGGTGATACCTTTCCAACAAGATATCATCCACCTAAAACGGAGATCGTATGCAAAAGTTACGACCCTGAGAAGTTGATTATTTTAGCCTATTTGGATGATCTCACAGCTTGTTGAAAAAAGCGATTACAACACTTAGATGATCTTTGCACCATCTTCCTCCAGTGTAAAAAGTAGAATCTCTACCCCTCTCAAGTGCATTTTTTGCGTGTCCACTGGTCGTTTATTGGGATTCATAGTTTCCAAAAAGGGTATCACCATTGACCCTCTCAAAGTTAAATCCATCCTTTCAATTCCTCCACCTCGTACTTTGTGCCAATTGTAAAGTCTCCAAGGTAAAGCCAATTTTCTTTGTTGTTTCGTTCTTGATTATTTCACCATGGCCCATGGTTTCTCACAGTTCTTATGTAGTGACATACCCTTTGTATGGGATTATAAAGCCCATCAATCTTTTGACGCATTGAAGTGTGCCCTCACATTAGTGCCTTTGATCAGTCCTCCTCTAATAATAATTTTGTCCTTTACATCTTAGCTTCGCCATTTGCAGTTGTCGAGGTGTTAGTATGACAGGCGGAGGATTAATGTGAGCATGCCATCTACTATGTTAGTAAGAACCTTTAAGGAACTGCGTTATCCTATAGCCATGTCGAGAAGCTAGCCTTGGCTGTTGTTTTCTCTATCCAAAAACTTCATCATTATATCCTGATGTGCAAAACCAAGGTCGTCATGAATTAGAATCCCATGTTATATCTTTTGACTCAGTTTGTTGTCAATGGTAAATACAGTCGTTGGATTGTATTCCTTCAAGAGTGAGATCTAGAATTAATGACCCCCAAGAATAAAAAGGCCTTGGCATTGGCTGAGTTCATTTCTGACCATCCTTCTAGTGCATTAGATCCACCCATTAATTATGATCTTCCTGTCGATTTGTCTAACTTACCCAAACGGGGCCCACATGACTTTTGGCGCTTCATCTTCTAGGATTAGGTTTCTGGATGTCTAGGGTTTTTGGCATTCCTGTTTATTGTAAAAATGCCTTCAGAGCCTCATTTTAATCATCTTCTTGTGAATGCGAGTAGCCGTCACATATCTTCTTAGAGATAAGTTGCCACCATTCTAGCGAGTCTTTCACTCTGTATTTTTACAGTCTCTGTACATTTATTTCATTAATAGACATCATGTATTACTGTATATCTGTGTTTATGGTTGCATCTATGATACATTTTTGTTATATTATTGAATATCTACGATATCTCTGTGCATTTATTTATTATATCTTCGCTCTCATTTCATGCCAAAAATAATCTGTATCAGTGGTATCAGAGAAGGATGCTCTTGATCGGTTTTTTCAGTGCATGTCCCTGACGAGGTCCGAGTATAGAAAATTGGGTCTCGAGCTTGTCTCTCTTGAAGACAATCACTCTCGCATGCCCAAGAAACCCTCTATGGTGGAAGAAAAGAAAAATGATGGAGCATACGATCCTATAAATCTGTTGCTTGAGAAAGCTCTCACGCGACAGAGAGACGAAATGATGGAGAATTTTTCCCACATCCTTCAATGCTTGTCGATAGCAACAGGTGCATCTTCATCAAACAGCCACTTTGGATGCACCTCTCCTTTCAAGGTACAGGTTAATTTTGATATTCCCATATTTGAAGGTCAGATAGATGCGGATGCCCTAGACAAATGGTTAAATCTACTAGACAGGTATTTCTTTGTTCACCATTTTTCCGATAGGAAAAAGATCACCTTCGCACTCCTTAAAGCTCTCCCCCATGTCAAACATTGGTGGGAAACTTACTAGGAGAAAATTTCCACAGAGGAGTCTGGAATATATGGGGTCGAGCCCACTTGAGCTTTTTTTGTGGATGCAGTAAAGGAACAATATTATGTTGCTGGCAACTATGAGGACCAATACATGATATGGACCACACTAGGACAAGAGAGGGGCCAAGCAGTTCTGAAGCTCACCAATACCTTCCATACCTTATGCACCAAGATGGGTATCAAAGACTCTAAGTGACATTTGGTTCTGAAATACCGTGGGGCTCTACACAGATACATCCAAACTGAAATGGATTTTCTAGACATCTCATCACTCGGTGTTGCGTGTCAATTTGTTGTTAAAATCGAGCAAAAATTTAAGCACCAGAACAAATGGTAGCTTGGGTCTGCAAATCCGCAACAACCAAAGTATGATAAAGACAGCCCTAACAAACAGCCTCCTGAAAACCAATCCAAGAAACAGGAAAACAAGGGTCACGGAAAGATGAATAAGGACACTGGAAAATGGTGCGATTTCCAAAAAATCCCCTGGAACAACACCGTTGAATGTCGCTCAAAAAATTCATTGGTGGCCAATATCCAAGAAAGGAGCCGAACCCTGATTCAGAACCTGATTCTAAAAATACTAGTAAAGGACAGATCATTGACGTAGACCCCACTGCTATTGTCACGACCACAACAATTCAACTAGAAGAACCAACAGATCCTGAAGAGGGGGAGCACCTTTTTCATTCACAGATGTGGGTGAAGGGGACCTCACTGCATTTTATTATTGACAGAGGAAGCCAGAAGAACCTCATCTCAGCAGAGGTCATCAAACAGTTGGGATTGTCGACAACACCACACCCGCAGCCATACAACATTGGGTGGCTTCGCCAAGGACGAGATCTTTGTGTCAGTCAATAGTGTTGATTGTCATATGACATCCAGCCCTTCAAGGATGAGGTATCATGTGATGTTTCCCCACTAGATGTCTATGATGTTCTCTTAGGCCAGCTATATATGTGGAGACACCATGTTGTTTATGAGTCTCGAACCCACAGTGTCATTGTTTCTCTAGGGGGTCATCTCTACAGAATACCAGAGGTAGTTCCAACTATTGTTCCACCTAAACAATTCTGCAAGGTAGTATCTTATACTCCAAAATTCAACTTCTTCACAATCTGTTCAAAAGGGGAACAGAAGGACACTGCAACCACTATAGCCTTGCCCCAAGAACCTTCTATCCAAAAGAAGCAGGTCAGAAAGGTTGCAACAAAGTGAAAATATTCCTTATGCACACCGTCCTCTTGTGTATCTCGACTTGTTGAACAGCCTTAGCCTCAAAAAGTTCATGACAGACTTCCACAAACTGAGCAACGCGACGTCTCCAGCAAGGCAAGCAGCTCACCAAGATTCAGATTCAGCAAACATTTTTTCCTCTCCCTCGGACACTCAACTCAATGGAGACCATTGCTTCCTAAGGAGGGAGGATTGATACAAGTGGATATTGGTGGCCACCCACCTTTTCCAACTGGCTCAAAACAGTTTTCTGACAATTTTGGTAATTTACTATTTTTAGCAATTTTTAACTTTTGGGGCCATTTTGAGGCCTTAAACGATGTTTTTGGGAAAACGAGGAGAAATATGGAATTTCCTTCAATGTTTCCTCCAAAATTAATCTCCTCTATGATACTTTTCCAACGGGCTATCATGCACCTAGAACAGAGATTGTATGCAAAAGTTACGACCCCGAGAAGTTGATGTACTAACTTACCCAAACGGGGCCCACATGACTTTTGGTGCTTCATATCCTAGGATTAGGTTTCTGGATGTCTAGGGTTTTTGGCACTCCTGTTTATTGTAAAATTGCCTTCATAGCCTCATTGTAATCATCTTCTTGTGAATGTGAGTAACTGTCACATCTCTTCTCAAAGATAAGCTGCCACCATTCTAGCGAGTCTTTCACTCTGTATTTTTACAGTCTCCATACATTTCTTTCATTAATAGACATCATGTATTACTGTATATCTGTGTTTATGGTTTCATCTTTGATACATTTATGTTATATTATTGAATATCTGTGATATCTCTGTGCATTTATTTATTATATCTTCGGTCTCATTTCGTGCCGAAAATAATCTAGATCACATATTTAATAACATTTTTGTAATTATGTAATATTCAATGTATCATATTGAGAGACTATCCAAGGAAGGGATTTTCTTTCAGAGGGACTTATGGGATGGAAATGTAATATTACAAGGTTAAATCAATACAGGACATGGCCACGATTTATTTTTATTCTGATATTTCCTCATATTTTCTCAGTTACATTTCCATGCTCCTGATTATTTTTAATGGAAATATGGATTTCATTTTAGGCATTAGATTTTTTAATTAATTGATTGCTTGCAACTTTTGTAGGGAGGAATTATAGAGAGGTTTGGATCCAGGAGGAGGAAATTACATTTTTGTAGCGAGGCATTATAGAGAGGTTTGGGTCTAGGAGGAGGACATCACATACAAGATTTGTCTTCTTTGTGGAGAGTTTTTGTTATATTGAGTTGTGAAATTTATTTTGTAAGTTTGTTGATATTTGAAATTATGAAAAGTAACCTATAAATTTTCATTTTATTTCCACTATATAAAAAATCATAACAATCCTCGACATTGGCAACCTCAAGGTTTCTCAAGCACAAAGAGGAGAAAGATCACTTTTGGATATGGTTGCAGTAGTGCTAAGGGTGGTGGGAAATAATGATTGCCTCCATTTTTCATTTCCACAATGTGGATTTTGTAGTACTTTGGGTCATAGTTTCCTTTTTGTACTTTGGGCATGAGTTACCATTATGTACTTCTAGACATGATGATACATTTTCTAATTAAATATTCATTTGAAAAAATTAGATATGTGTTCTGATGTGTTATACATTAATAAGTTATGATGTGTTATTTTTTTGTATCCTCTGTGCATTTTATCATTCATGATACATATGCTAATAATTGGCTAATTATCTCTTTAATTATATTATGATGTAAAAATGCAAGGTATATTTAATGTTTGGAAAAATAGTTTCTTAATTTATTACAAATGTGAGAAATATTTAGTGATTAATGCAACTAAATATGATAGTTAGCATGGACATGGGTTTTCTTAGTTGAAAATTATTTCATATTGGATTATATTCATATTTAAAAAGGATAACACATAAGACTATATTGTAATTTCTAATAGATAAGGACCAAGCTAAAATGGAAGTTATAAAATCACTATTTCCACTTCCATACATGTAGGAAGGTCTTTAAAATCAAGGCTATTGTTACATAATGTTTCATCTATGGACAAATGAAACCTCCCATGGATTACAAACCCCTATACCAAGACATAAAAACTACAAGTAGACAGTAACATCCCTTTGAAATCAGTTTAACCAATCATAAAGAGAGAGGGAGAAAGAGCATGATGAACCTCTTTTCGAAGTTTTTCATCATTGCTTCCAATCCGAGCTTGATCTCCAAACTCCCAAGCGTAACTTGATACCTGAAATAGGAAGCAAAGAGAAACGACTATCTCCTAGTCTAGTTCATTAGGTTAAACAAATGCATCTACGAACATTGAAGGAACAATAAACAAGCACATGCAAGAATACACAAGCTTGAAGGAAATAGGACAAGTATAGTCAAATGAGAACCCAAAGAGAATAATTACAGACCACGATTGATGTAGAAGGAGCCTCTCTAAACTATCCTCATCTATCCCTTGCATGTTTCTACCAAGATCAAAATAATGATACTCTGACTGATTACCCCCAGGATCAAAGGTTTGATACCTCAAATCTTCCTCCTTTCACCTTGGAAATCCCTCAATATATAGGCTTGAGACGCACAACAACCACGATAGAATGAGGGATATGGTTGAGGATATTGAACCTTGAGGCTTGGATTAGATCCTAAAGTGAATCCCAAGCATGAGGGTCGAACACAATAAACCCAATCTAAAAGCGATGACCCATAGAATAAGGTGGAGGGGATCCATATTTTCTCTCAACAATAATGGATCTCCCCCCAATGAGATACAAGGAGCCACCCTAGCAGTGGTGCTCCTCTAGCATGGTATGGGGCACCATGGTACTCCCCCAGCATGGACAGGGGGAGCCGCCATTCATAAATGATCAGAAAAAGGTTGAATTTTCCAAGGAAAATATGTGTTTTGACCTAGAAATGATGGGTTTCCTCCCATATGACTTAGGGGTCATGGAAAACTATTTTCATGGTTTCAAGTGGTGGAGACACTTCACAAAGTGAATGAGACACTTGGGAAGGTGCAGGAATACCTATGCTCAGAATACGATCTGACTCAAAGCATGGTTGTTGACCAATACAATGTGGATCCATGAGAGTACTGAATAAGGATATGGCCACCAAAGATACAATGTGGATCCATACCTCCATGACATGAACCGATCACAACCACGCAAAATACACAGTGGATCTATGGGATGACAAAACATAGCCATGGATGAATACAATGTAGGATCTATGTGACAGTATATATATCAGTAATATTTCCAGCATGACGATTGTACTGAAATATTGTACATGCTCAAATCATCTCCATCGCATCCTAGGAAAAGAACATAATAAAGTGAATTCCCAACCTATGGTCTTTGTCCAGGTCCTGATGAAGTACGAATCTATCCATGTGACTAGATGATTTGATGTCGAACATGGTAGAAACCACTTGATCATCGATCGTTGATGTAAATTGTTAACAAGTGCAAGGTAAATAACCAATGATGTCAATGACTCCCAAGCTACCCTAGTACATTCTAGTGAATGTGAATAAATGAGCTTAGGTCGAACAGTCATGGAGTCATCCGATCAGAGGTTAATGATTTAAACCTATTGTCTAAAGTGAGGAGGCCTTCCATTGAGGCATGCAGATACTAAGGTACTAACTGGATTCTAAGTCTAATTCTCAAATAATGTGTTGAAGTTGAAAGGAATAGACTCGTTGAAGGAGGGCCTTATTGTATCCCCCATCATCGAAATGAAACTGACATAGGAAAGTGATGTAAGATGATGAATCGAGTGAGTATGAACTAAAACAGGAAATGGAAACTGGCAATACTGCAAATGGATGGTTTGAAGTGAAACTTCCCTTGAACTTGATGAGGCACAAAAAATGACTTTGCAGCGTTGACTCGAAAAGTACCAAGAATGTAATGTGATGAAAATAAGATCACTCTTTGACTGGAAAAAAAAAGTATGATGACACATGGAATTGGTATGAATTAAAGACAAGAAGATTACCCAACTATAAGATGTGAAGCAAACAGGTGCCAAGTTCAAGGGTGACAAAATATGCCATAAAGGATTCCAAAAAACTTGACCCACTTCCTTCAATTTCCCCCCCATCTAGATAGATGAGTACCTCTTTCTTGTTTAACGAGCTTGAGGAGGATAACATATAGTCAATATAGCTCATCCTTTAGATGAGTCCCTAGACATATGTTGAACAAACTTGAGGAAGGAGGGGTTCGGTCCTAGATGGGTCCTAGAGATTGGATTCACATAGGTCCTTCGATGCATAGTTTTACTTCTAGCGGGAAAAATCCCCCTTTAACTACACCAAGGTTTAAGATGTAAATAGAGCGAATAACCATCTAAAATTCAATCAATTCTAATCTACCCAAAACATACCAAAATTGATGTAAAGAAAGCAAATAGAGAAGAGATCAGGTAACTATACCTTTGATCCCACATCTGGTGATGATCTCCTCAAGCTTGGTAGTTCTACTGATTGCACGTCTCCTCCCAAGGATGACCTGCATCCAAATATAGGAAAACAAGAACTACAAGTATGTTATTCTATCCATAAGTTAGGGTTAGATATTAAATGTTAAGTATAAATCAATGAAAATACACAAAACGCCATCATTTGGGACAGGAAAATGTGATTCTTTTATTCATCATACAAAGATTATACCTTACAATCTATGTCGGCCACCATTCCACAAACTTGGTCCAGGATCCTCTTTACCATGCTCCAATTTCACCTTGAATGGACTCCTTCTCTCAATCTTTCGATCACCTCAAAGAACAGAATGGATTGAAAGGAGGGAGAAGGGGTTGATGAGGGAGTGGTGAGGCAATATCTCACAAAAGGCAGCAAAATCTTGGGCAAGGAGGGGAAGTGAAATTGGGTAGATTTTAGTTGTTCTTATGCTTGGATCTAAAATGAGACCCCAACACCAAGGATAATTTTAAGGATGGAAATTTATATTAAAATGTAGAAACATGGGCTAATCGTACTAGTCCTTAATATGCAAAATGTAAAATGTTTGACAATAGTTTTGTAAAAATATTCAAATTTATAAGGATTTAATATAGCTTCTATCAAATATTGGAGATTTTCTTGGTAAAATAATTTTATTCTACGGAATTTGGGCGAATCATTTTTAGAAAAAATTGAAATTAGCAAATCGTTTTTTTGGAAAACCATGGAAAATTAGCTCATTTATGAAATTTAGCCCCTAAAATCTTCTATGCCCAACACCTCCTTTTATATGCCAAAAGGATGGTTATTTGGTTGGGTGATGGGCTATAGCAGGTGGATTAGTTGGGAAACTTCCAATAGCCCGTGAATTTCAACAAATTCCTTGCAACTTTTGCAAGCATACGCTGGTTGTAATGGTGCAACAAGCATATGTACGCTAGCTATAGTGGTGCAAAAAGCATATGTACGTGGGATGTAATGGTGCAGGGCATGTACATATTCTAAAAAATGGTTTTTTAAGAAGTTATTCTCAACATTTCTTTGGCAAAATATGCAAGTAAGAGGGCCAAGGCCATGTATGCAGGAGTAGGGAATTTTAGGGATATAACATATGCCCCCTAATGTGTGAGGTCAAAAGAGCAACTGATGACCGAAATACATTACAATATCTTCACCAATGTACAAAATCGAGTGAGCATGGGACCAAAGTTCGGGAGGTGTCATCTGCAAAATAGCAATTGTCTCTCCAAGGCGGGCATACCCATGCTCAAGATGAAGAAAATCATGGTTTCCAATTGAATACATTGCAGATCCATGTCATATAACTATATAAAGTGTGGTTGTGAGCAATACACAACAAATCTACATCTCAAAATCAATCAACTATATACAAGTGTAGTATTCATCTTCGAGAAACTAGTGATGCCTGTGGCTAGAGATGAGGCCTTCAGAGCTTGAGAAACAACTTCAAGATCTTCAAAACTCAGGTAGGAGTACAATGGCAGTGTATAAATCACTACCATGAGGTATTTCATGGCTCGTCGGGCAAAGACATGAGGATCTCGATGATCATGCAGAGAACTTCGATGATTTCAAATCTGGACTTGACTGGACTCTTAGGATGGCTGACTCATGAGGTCAAGAGACAAACTACAGAAAGGATGACTCAGGTTGAGTGAAACTTCCCTTGAACAAAAGCACGAAAGATGATCAGACACAGGCAATATGACATTGACATAAGTCTACGATGCAGGAGGAAATGCAAACTCTCCATGTGTTTGGAAGAGTAACCAAACGAAGGAGGACACAACTCTATGTTACGAGAAAAGCTTCCTAAGGTCATACTAAATCCCAATTCTTGGTGAACAAACAGAAGGATGTGCTTTGTCCAAGGGAGACTCTTTGTGCTGCTGAAAAAATAATACATATTTCTCGTCCCCTCTTTTTGGAATATTTGATCTTTTTGCCTTTTTAAATTTTTTGAGAGATTGAAAAAGAATAAAAGAATGCTACATTAAAAAGGAGGAACGAGTGTCTCCAGTAAGCATATTAATTCCAAGATCAAGGAACATATTAATGCTCAGAGCAAGGAGACATGTGCAGGAAAAAAGGACACTCGGGGAAAATTCCTCCATGGGTCAATGTGTTAGGTCACAAAGGCAAGTAGTGCTACAAGGCTTGCGTAAAAGGAATGCTTCAAAGGTTCACTTAAGAGCAACATGGAAGTGACATTAGGCCAAAGACGCAAATATGCAAATGTGATTGAGAAAGAAACAATGATACCCCTTCAATGTAATTTTTATGAGCCCATAGAAGGTAAGCTCAATAGTTTTTTCATGTTTAGAGAGTCTGAAAAAACGTAAAAGAAGACTCCAGGGAGTATCTTTTTCGGAGATAGTATAGTCGGTTTGAAAAAGGGGTAAACTTGCACGAAAAGACGTCTATTCAAAACCATTTTAACAAGTGTGACACAAACGAGATCACTCGATAATCTTTTCAATTTTAAGGAGTCTGAAAAGAGCTTAACTATGGACTCACAACCTTTTTTTGAGTTTAGTCTCCTTAGCTCAAAAAAGTATAAAAGTTATTGAGCAGAAATCTCTCGGGGAGACGAATATCCCGAGGTGTACCTTTTTCCACTATAATCTATAGGCTAGAAAAGGGTTTAAACTCATGCCAGTAGATGTTATTCTAGACCAATTAATCGAGTGTGAAGGAACAAGGTCACTCAGCAATATTTTCAATTTTAGGGAGTCTGAAAAGAGATTAACTATGGACTCGAGGGGGGTTCCTTTTTCGTAAGTAATCTCCAAGGCCCGAAAAAGGTGATAAACCACAACCAAGGAGAATGTTCCTTTTTCAAAAATTTAGTCCCTCGGGCCCGAAAAAGGGTTAAA
>JZKD02S0319616.1:283669-310789 GCA_000966675.3 Picea glauca | reverse complement strand
GCAAAGTTATGCTGCTACTATTCTCTTGAGGAATCCTCTATTCTCATCAAGAGTATACTAGCACCATTACATTGGGCAATCCATCTCACCCCTTGAGTGGATTAGCAAAGAATTCCTTCACCATTTTCATTCAAAGTTGTAAGAAGAGCTTATTTGTGGGGGTCCAAGAGCCCTCCCTTGGAGGAAGAAGGGACTCATAGTCCTCTTTCTTCTTGGTGTTTTCTTTCACTGATATAAACCTTACCATTGGTGACATGGGTCTTATTGTTTCTTTTGTCCTTATGTCCCTATGCTCATTAGTTTAGTTGTTATTTTATTTCTTAGTTTAATTCTTACTTGTTCTTTTATATTTCTTTCTCTAACCCTTTTCCTTATAGCTGTCCTACTTAGCAAACCCAACTAAGCTTGCAAGCACCTCTGTTTTTCTCACTAAGCTGAAAAAAGAGGCGCAACACCCACTCCTGTTGTAGATCGATATAATGAAGCGAGTTTCCTCATATTCATTTTCCATTGCATCCGGAGCGCTTTTTTAAGTAAGGAACACTTTTCATTTGACTCGAAAAGGTTTCCGTTTTCCCAAGATACGACCATTTCAGTCAGATCTGAAGGTATAAATCCTGAATACGCATTTTTTAATTTTTGTAGAGTTTCATTTTGGTTTTATTTCGGTTTTGTATTATTTATTTATGGGTTGCTACTCTTTTATATATGCGTATTCTCTTTGCCCTGTTCCCTGTGCGATCTTGGCAAATCATAAACAAATAGGAAAAGGTGCATCTTCCAGGTAAGCTAACTGAGATCTAACCTTGTCATTGAGAAGATTTTTTTTTTTCTTGTGTACAACAACATCAACATTAAAAACATCAACAACACCCCCAATCCTCTTCCTAAAAAATACAACATGTTTTGCTAGACCATTTGGTTAAAAGTTGCCTTATTAAGTAAGAGGTCTTGAGTTCAAGTCTCTCTTTTGTTACTTTTTTTGAAAAAAAGTTGATACTCAAGTAACTTCATTTGTAAAAGTGATCCCCACTTCTCTTTATAAAAGAAGGTCACTTCATAAAGTAACTTACACTATCACATGGTCCTTTGGTTACCATTTATTCTTTTTTAAAGGGCATAATTCTCACATCCGAAGTCCGTTTTCAGTGCCGTTTTTTTTTAAAACCGCATAACTTTTCGAGATATTTCCATCCAAATCACCAGTTTCAGTTTTTAAATCCATATCATCTGCATATTTAATATGGATTCTACAAGTAATATCTTGCTTACCAACACCAACTACTTTCAATGGAAATCTCATATGGAAGATTTATTAAGAAGTAAAGGCTTGTACCAGATTACCTTGGGAAAGGAAAAAGCACCCACTGATGATGATAAGAAAGTCAAATGGGCTAATAGGAGTGACGAAGCATGTGGACTAATCGTAATGTCCATCTCTTATGATTTAAGGTTCCACCTTAAATAAATTGATGACCCCCATGAAGCTTGGGAAAATATTGAATTTGTGTTTGGTAAACTCAATATTATTCGAGCACAATAGTTAGAAAATCAAGTACTGACCTTAAGTCCAAGTGATTTTCTTTTCCTTGGAGACTATCTATCTAAGTTTAAAACACTCATAATGTTATGTGAATAATGTGAGATAGAAATGGAGGAAGAGTGTTGCATCTATCTTATTCTTTCTAAGCTAGGTAGTGCATATTCTGTGTTTGTATCTACCTTTTATGCCATGAGAGAGGCTCTAGGGAANTCTCCTCCTCTTCCTGTAGGTGAGTCAGACATGGTTTCCTCCATTGCACTATCCTTCTCCTCACTGTCTATGTTCTACACTTCCTCCTTTTTCTTCTTTTTCTTTGTGCTACTCTATCCATCATACTCGGTCCGGGTGACCAAAGGGCTTCCCATGATGTCGAAGTCAGAGAGTTCTGCATCTTCGACCGGTACGAGGAATTTAGCTGGCCATTCCTTGGTTATCTCCTCCATATCTTCATCGGTCAATTTGTAGTACGACTGCAGCTCCTCCTTGCTTTCATCCCTACGCACAGTGATGTAGATGAAGTTTCAATCTGCACGAAACTTTGCTAGCGGCTTGTACGTGTGAAAAGTGTTCGAGGTCTTCCACAGAAATTATTCAATGGCACACTTCAGTTGTCGATAGTAAGTGTGGAACACCGCATTTGATTTCCATTGCTTCACCATGTCGCTCATATACCACAAGGTGGTGAACCTCACGACCAATGGCTCTAATGGCTCAACTTCATGGAATGTTTCTCCCTCCGACATCTCCCAAGCGACAAATGAAATGAGAATCAACAACCAACTGAAGTGAAATTCATAGCCTTGGTCCTACGCTTCGTGGTAGTCCTTATCCAACTCATTGATGAGGTAGACCACCCAGTTCATTTGCATCCCTTTGACACACTTCCCTGTGAGGTTGACTACGAACCCTGTGACCTATGTTGGATGGTTTTTTCAGACGATCTTGCCAGCTATCAACTGACAAGAAAGGTGCACTGCGCCATCCTGGATCGAGGCTACCTTGTAGCCTCGCTTCCCCTTATCTACATCACCATAGGCCTCCTTGATCCTCTGTTCCAGGGAGCGATCTGCAGCCTTCCCTGGGTATAATTGCTGAGGGTCTAGTCCTTGCATGCTCAATCCAGTAATCAGGTGGATTAGTGCCGGATCCACGGTGATGCACCTATCTAACCAAAGATAACCTCTGTGGTAACATGACAGGAGGATTTTAATGCACGTGTTAACCTCCTGATGTCTGCCAAAGTGGGGGATCTTCATGATGTTCAGGATTGTTGATCTCGTGATCTCCTTAATCCATGGCTGGGGAACTATCTTGGGCTTCTTCCCAGTCGTCTTTGTCAGGTACCTGTGCGGTGCAAGCATCGCATAGTTCTTTCTGTCTCCAAGGTTTAAATCACTGATCTTGAGAGCTGAGATTAGTCCCAACTGCGGTCTGACTTCACATATCCCCTTTGGGAGGTACGTAGTGATCAACGTGTACTCAAAGTCACGCGGGACAGTGTCACGACTAATCGCGCCAGCCAAAGGTGGGATGTAGCCAGGAAAGATCGACGTGATCTTCTTTGTGTTCGCCAGATCGTCACAGTGCTCTCTTCTTTTCTTGATTGTTGTTCGGCTAGACTGACATGTAGTCGAGGGGGATGCTTGCAATCTGCCCATCGACGATGCTTTTATTCCTACAGAAATGACTTTCTCAGTCACGAGGTCGATAAGTATCTCTTCCATGGACTTCTCTATTGCACTACGCTCGCCCGACATTCACACTTGTAATAAAATAACTCGGGTAGGAAAAAAAATACTCAAGGTAATCGAATCGATGGCGAGGTCTAGATAGCACATCATGGTATATCTCAGTTTGAAAAAAGTGGTCCCAATGCAGCATCCGATGGGTTGAATAAGCAACGTTGTAACAGATTCCTCCAACAGGTCTGAGTGCCTCAATCAATACAATTACGTCCGTTATGGTGCGGTCTCAATGGTCCAATGGTGATATTTCCGGTAATAATTGTGTTTCTAGCCATTCTAGAGCATCATTCTAATGGTCGGGACGCCTCCAACATTCATATAGCTTCATCATGGCGAAGTGCCATTTTGTGTTGTTCTTCTATTCCAACGAGGTTCAAGTTCGGCAAGCCTACTTTATGCAAAGTCTTCTCTAGATCTTCCTATTGTTTTTCTAACTTTTCTTTCTTCTTGCTAAGATTTCTAGCTTTCTTTCCTATGATCCAAGTCTCTAGTTTCCTCTTTCCATTCTTATTCTTATCTTCTCTTAGCGTGGTAACTTCACACTGCTCAGGGTCTTTCAAAGGGTTCGAAGGTAACACTTCTTCTCTTACTATTTCAGGGGTGGATGTTCTTCTCTCATGTGTGGATAGGTTCTTTAAGCCTTCTTGTGTTCTTTCCATTTCGACAGCTAATTCTCTGGTCCTCTGTTCCTTCAAATTATTCTCTTGTTCTTATATTAGTCGCTTTATTTTTCTAGCTATGAAGTCCCTTAATTCTTATTTTTGTGTTTCTGTGGCTTCTTCCTCTTCTTTCCTTCGGATATGATCTTTCTCAAACCAGGTCTTTCCTAACAAGAGTGCAAAAGGGGCGTTGTTCTCGACAAACTTAATGAATTCAAATTCTTCTTCGGTCGACATTCCCTGAGCAATCATAGGTACATTAATAACTCTTCCACATAGAGTTATCATCTTTCCTTTAAACAATCCTATCCCTCCTAGTGAAGGTACCATATCAGGCCTTCCCAAAATTTCCCAAGTGATTTCTGGCATAATATTCACATGTGTTTCCTCATCTAATACACAGTCTATGTCGAAGTATCCTATTCTTGTTTCTATGCACTGATTCTCTTTTAAGATCTCTGGTAAACTAATGTCTCTATGATCATTCAATGTTTCTTTCAATTGTAATAACATAGTCTCTGATTCTTTCTAGTTCTCTAACATATCCTTAGTTTCTTGACCTTCTTCATAGTTTTCTTGTCTCATGTTCATCTTTTTGAATTTAGCAATCATTCTAGGGAAATCCAAAACCTCATGACCAACAATTTTAAGACAAAGACAAATAGGACTTGCACCAGGGCATTCCTTAGCAAGATGTCTCGGTCTTCTACAGTTATAACACAATGTCAATCCTCTCTTCCTTTTAAATGATCCCCAAACTTTCTTGTACTGCGCACTGGGATCACAGTGATGGACTTGCAATCTGGAAAAATTCTTTCTAGGGTCTTGCATCCACTTGTTAGTCCAATTTTTTTTCTATGCATAGGAATAACATATCTTTTACTACCTCTATCAAATTCTTCTAGTTGCGCCCTATTTTTTAGACTAGGACAACATTTTTTAAACACACCTAGATTCATACTTTCAGAGAAAAAATTTCCACTTATCTTACCTTTACCAAAGCAAAAAGCTTTAAGATCTTGCCTCTTTTCTTCAGATCCGGTTCCCTTCTTAGCATAGAGATTCACAAGTCAAGTAGAATACTGCACACTACAACAACACATATACACACAGAGCTTTCTATTTTCTTCAGTTCCCAACAATCACAGTTTCAGATCCCGACAATGGAACCATTTGTTGGCATAGGGGCAGACCCAAGGTTTAACGCTTCAACAACGCACCAAAAAAACTCTAACTACCATCCCTTTCGGAAACATCTGCGAAGCAGATGAAGTCTCGCCCGAGGTAGAGGGAGGGGGGTTGTAGGACTCAGGTGTATACAGCCTAGTTGGGATAGAGATCTGTGATCACAACACTTAACATAGAACTTATCCAACAACATGCATTAGTTCTTAAGCCTTATTCACAATGCAGGTTAAACCCTTATTACAGATTAACACAAGATCTATCCCTTAAAACCTCTTAGCACATAGCATAAGCTCAGATCTAACATTCATTCACATAAAAAAGCACTAAGAATGCATATATCTATACATCAATAACAATGCACTAAGAAAATAGATACATAAATAACATGAACAACATTGCACAAAGCACATTGACACAGGATGTACATGGTTCACCCCAGTGTGGGGCTACATCCAACAACTCTTCTTAATCTTCTCTATTAGTCTTCAAGCTTCTTACATTCTTCTGCTCTTGTGCACAAAGCCACAGAGCCAACTCTGCAAAAGACAGGACATCTACACGCACCTTGCCAGATCCTCCTTCCCTGAATTAGGTCAAGGCACAAAGCCTTACAAATTTTGTCTGTACAAAGCACTTACAAAATGCTTGCACTTAGATCTGCAAGTCTTAACACATTCTCTTGCACTAATCCAATTACAAGTCTTTGCACATAGCTAACACTAGCGCTTAGCCACACTACTTTCATCGCATAGCTACTTATTTATACATTAAAAAAATGCCTAAGCATGGGTAAACCCATGGTACGACATCCCATACCCGTTACATAAACCCTAAAAGCCCAAAAATCCCGTAAAATGGGTGAGATCCCGTGATCTCTGCTTCACCTAGGCGCTTTGTCTTCGACCAACCTATTGAAGTCCCAAAAATGGTCAAACACGACCAACGTTTCCTCGAAACTTGGTCGAGGGCCAACAAAGTCCCTTGTAGAAAAGTAATCTGGACATCAAATTCAAAAGTTAAGAACTGATAATGGAGGCGAATATGTGAACAATAATTTTACAAGTTACTGCACTACACAGGGCATCCAAATGAAACACACTGTTCCATATACACCACAACAAAATGGTGTTGCTCAGAGAAAGAACCACACATTAAAATAAATGGCTAATTGTATGATCTAATCTAAGGGATTAAGTCTAAATTATTGAGCGGAAGCAATCGAATGTGCAAATTACATAGTCTACCACACTCCCACAAATGCTCTTAAAAATATAACACTGGAAGAAGCTTGGAATAAAATTAAACCAGATGTAAGTCACTTCTGTGTATTTGGCAGTATAGCATGGGATCACATTCCTGATGAGAAAAGGAAAGCATTGCAGCCTAAAAGTGAGAAGTGTATATTTGTTGGTTATTCTAAAGATGTCAAAGGTTATAGACTTCATCAACCACATTGTAATGACATTATTGTTAGAAGAGATGTTAAATTTGATGAAAATCTCTTGGCCTGTGAGCCTAATTCGACGATTGTGACTTCTTCGACTTGTGAGCCATCTTTGACGTTTGTGCCTTGTTCTATTCATATTATGGTTTCTTCTTCAGATGATGACAGTGAAGATGAAAATCCACCTCTGCCTGCTCACCTTCCTCCAGATGAGTCCTTTGAACCTGAACCACCACTAGTTCCATCACTTCCTAGATGGGTCCGTTCAACACGAGAAGCAGCTGGTGGTCTTGTTGATGATCCTTCATATCAACGTCGAACACATTCATAGTTCCAACAAGCCTCTTCTCTTTTGGCTCAAGTTTCAGAGACTCGTGATCCAGAGACATTTTCATAAGCTTAAGGTCATCTAGCTTGGGATACAAAAATGAATGAAGAGTATCGTTCTTTAATGGAAAATGATACTTGGGATCGTGTACCTCTTCCAAAAGGAAGAAAACTTGTCAGATGTAAATGGGTCTACAAAACTAAGTATGCATCAAGTGGAAGTGTTGAAAGACACAAAGATCGGTTAGTTTCCAAAGGATTTTCCCAAGTTGAAGTAATTGACAATAATGAAACTTTTTCCCCTGTAGCCAAAATGAATTCCATCCACCTTGTTCTTTCCCTTGCTGCATCACATAAATGGGAGGTCCATCAGATGGATGTTAAATCCACCTTCTTGCATGAAGATTTGCAAGAAGAAATCTACATGGAACGACCTCCTGGCTATGTCAAGAATGACTCTAGCCTTGTTTGTCACCTTAAGAAATATCTTTATGGTCTTAAGTAAGCTCCCCGAGCTTGGTATGCCAAAATGGACAGCTTTCTTATTGACATTAGATTCTCTAGATGCCATTTTGATCCTAATGTCTATACCAAGAAAGTAGGAATCCATCTCATAATCCTTTTCCTTTATGTTGATGAACTTATCCTTACTGTTAGTGACTCAAAACTTTTAAACCATGTGAAAACCAGCCTTAAGAAGAAATTTGAAATGAAAGACTTAGGATTTTTTCACTATTTCCTTGGCCTCCAAGTTTTGCAAACCAATGAAGGAATTTTTCTTTCCCAGTCTAAGTATGCTTGTGACCTTCTTCGTCGCTTTCACATGGATGATTGTAAACCATCCCCTTCTCCCTTCCAGTCTGGAGTCAAGCTTACTGCCACCTATAATTATCCTAAAGTTGATGCCACCCTGTACCGTCAGTTAGTTGGTAGACTCTTATACTTGACTCATACCCATCCTAATATTTCCTTTGTTGTTGGTCTTGTTGCCCGATATATGAAAACACCACATGAAATCCATTGGAAAGCAGCTAAATGGATACTTCTCTATGTCTGTGGTACAGTTCAGTTCGAGATACATTACAGTTCAAGGGGGGCTCCTTTATTGGTTAGTTTCACTGATTCAAATTGGGCAGGTGACCCTGATGGTCAGAATTATACTGCAGGTTATGTTTTCAACCTTGGTTCAGGACTTTTCACTTGGGCCTGTAAGAAACAATAGGCTATTGCACTTTCTTTAGCAGAAGCAGAGTACCGAGTAGCGGTAAATTCAAGTTAGGAATCCATGTGGCTTCGACAAATCCTTTTAGAGTTTAGATTCGAGAAGCATCATCCGACCAGCCTTTGGTGCGACAATCAGAGTGCCATCAAGCTCTCCAAATACCTAGTTCAACATCAACGCAACAAGAACATCGAGATACACATGCATTTCATCATAAAGATCATTCATGATCAAGTTATTGAAGTGCTATTTTTCCCTACAGAAGATCAATTTGCAAACATTTTCACAAAGTCTCTTACAGAAGCAAAGTTTTCCAAACTTCGATCTATGTTAGGAGTTCAGGAAGTTGTCATTAAGGAGGGATAGGCTCTAATTCCTCCTTCATTCTCATATTGTGTCAACATTGTAAATCCTTCAATCCTATCCCAAGTTGTTCTTAAGGGGGTATGTTAGGATATTTAGACACTTAGGAGTTAGTTAAGATCTACTTGGTCTAATGTGTCGCTAGGTAAAAGTGTGGCTCTTAGTGTGTTTATTTAGTATGCATTTGCATTTAGGATACCTAACGGTCATGATATGTTTCACACATAGAGTGATCCAATGGTTCATACTCTCCTTGATCTTAATGGCCATTGATCCGTGTCTTAACACCCAATTGGTCCATGATATCTATTTAAAGAGCATGGAGGGTCATTTGTTGATGATCGATTGTGAGAAACTCTCTTGTAAAATCTCTCTGTAATTGTTTTCTTTTACATTAATAAACTGCTCCAAGTGGCCACATTGATTGGGGCCGTGGTTGTTTCCCCATAGGGGTTTTACCATGTGAAAACATCGATGTGTTGATCTTTGATCTAGTTATGTGAGTCATTACTGAAGGTGTTCATCCTCTGTTGGAATACCTATGTTGTCGAACAGTTGGAATACTGAGAGGGGGGGTGAATCGGTATGAGCACTTTTACCACTTTTAACCAAAATATATATTCTTCAACTTTATCAATAGTGTTCAACAGTTTATCATTACCATGCAATATATCATCAACAACATAAATCAACAATGTATAATAAACAATCACACAATACACCATAATTTATGTAGAAACCCAAATGGGAGAATAACACAGAATGATTTTCTTATATATCAAATAATACATTCATTGGAAGAACCAACTTCCGAATTCTTTAGTTGCAATTGGAAGGAGGATACAACCCCCTATTTACAGTCTCCAACATGAATGAAGATAAAAATCCCTGAATTCTATGGATCCAACTAGAAGGAGGCTACAACTCCCTGATTCTTAATCTCCAACCTGAAGGAATATCCAACCCCCTAAGTTCTCTAACACCAATCGAAAGGAGGCTAAAACCCCCTTTCGTTGCCCCATCCTACCACCCTGAAATATAAGTGTAGACCAAACTGCCATTACCAAAATCATTGCTTGTTATGGGTAAAATCTCCCTAATCTGAGTCTAGCGACTAGGCAGAGCCTTGACACCCTAAAGGACATAAAATATTCTATTCTATCCCAAACCAAACACAACCTTATGATAATTAAGAGAATATAAGGATGATATAAATGTGTACCTTAAATCCTTATGGCTGATGATGATCCCTTCCAATCGCTATCCGTTCCAACATTGTAGACTGCCTCCCAAAGATGGCCTGAAATAATGTTACAAAAAAAACTATCAAAACATATGATTAATTATCAAGATCATCTAAATGGTTAGTTAATCATGAAAACATTCATAAACACAAAAACATAGACATAAAGATACGGGACAAGAATTTTTCTCTTTTATTAATAACAAAATAGGAAGATACAACTTGAATTCTGTTGGTGCCACTCTACGAACCTCACCTAGGTTCATCTACTGTGTCTCCAAGTGCATTATTCCCAATACAATATTCACCACCAACATGCCAATATAATGGAAAAGGATGGATGGTATAAGGAGGATGGATGGAAGGGAATGCTAAGGATGAAACTTGGAGAAAAATGCAGAAGGATTGGAATACAAAGGAGAAAATTTGGCAGAGTTGTCTTGCCCCTTGTTTGATATATCCAAATGACCCCCCTAGGGCCCTATTTATATGAGAAAAAGATGGTTAATTTGTTTCCAGAAGGGCTACAGGAGGTAATATGGTTGCAAAACCTAATATATCCTGTAAAATTCGTCGAAAAGCAAGGATTTTATATTTTTTGTCACTTTTAAGAGTACACGCATTCTTTCAGTAGTGAATCAAGCATATGTATGTGGGATTCCAAGTATGCAACTAGCATATGTACATGCTCTGCCTATACAACATAGCACCTATACCATACAAAAGTTGTTTTTTGAGAAGAAATCCATCAAAAAGGGTTGGCAGATGTATGAATGAGTAGGCCAACATCAAGGATGCACATAAATGACATTTTGAGTTATAATAGATTCCCCCTAATGTTTGAGGCCATAAGATAAAATAATGGCTGAAATAAATTAAAACATCTTTAATAAAGTGGGAAATCATTGGAGTCGACTAAACCGAAGCGAGTATTCGTGAACGTGTCCTATCCAATAAAATAATAATAATCACCAAGGTAGGAATTCCCATGCTCGGGACAAGATAAGCATGGTTTCCAATCAATTACATTGCATATCCATGTCATATATATAGTAATCATGGATACATGAATAATGTGTATGCCAATATAAAGTGTATCCGCGAACAACACATAATGGATCTAAATCTCAAAATCATCAAAATATATGTAATGTCATAGAAATATTCAGGAGGCATGAATGCCTATGGATGGAGATGATAAACTCATAGCTCGAGAAACAACTTCAAGATCTTCAAAACTTAGGTAGGAGTATAATAGGAGTGTAAGACTCACTACTATGAGGTCTTCGACATGTCATTGTGGAAATACTGGAGGACCTCGATCATCAGGAACACAACTTCATTGATTATGAATGTGAACTTGATAGGAATCTTGGGATGGATAACTCATGAAGGTCAAGAGACTTATCAAAGAATGGTCGACTCAGGTTGCAAGACCTCCCCTTGGAAAAGAGCATGACAGATGAAAAGACTGAGGCAACATGTTATTGAAATAATTCTATGGAACAGGAGGCAAAAAAACCCTTTAAATGTTTGGAAGAGTAACCAAATAGAGGAGGACACAACTCTATGTAACGATAATAGGTTCCTAAGTCCATACTAGATCCCAATGCTTGCATACAAAATGGAAGGATGTGCTCTTTCCTAGGGTGACTACATTTTTTCCAACAAAAGAGAATATTTCCCCATTCCCTCTTTTTGGAATATTTTTTTTTTGTGTGTGTGTTTTCATGTATTTAACGAGATTGAAAAATAATAAAAGAATGCTATGTTACAAAGGAGGAACGAGTGTCACGGGAAAGAAAACTAGTTCCAAGAACATGGAACATGTTGGTGCTCAATGTAAGGAGACATGTGTAGGATAAGGACACTCGGTAAAATTCCTTCATGGGTCAAGGTGTCAGATCGCAAGGACAAAAATACTAAAAGGCTTGCACCTAAGGAATGCTCTAAAGGTTCAATAATAGCAACATGAAGTTGACATTAGGCAAAATATGCAAGGATGAGACATGCGATATGATTATAATGTGACACAACAATACTCCTTCCATGTGAAGTTTTACGAGCCCATAGAAGGTAAGCTCGATGGTTTTTCACTTTTAGAGAGTCTGAAAAACACTAAAAGAAAAGTCCAGAGTGATATTTTTCGTAAAGTTAATCTCCAGGGCCCAAAAAAGAATAAAATCATACCAAGGAGAAATCTTCTGGTCACTAGGGATAGAGCATTCATTTTTCGTAGTTAGTCCCTTTGGTTTGGAAAAGGGTTAAACTTGTACCAAAAGGAAATCTCTTCAAAACCATTTTAATGAGTGTAACAAAGACAAGATCACTCGTCTATGTTTTCAATTTTAAGGAGTCTCAAAAGAGATTAATTATGAACTCACCACCTTTTTCGTAATTTAGTCCCTTGAGGCCGAAAAGGTATAAAAAATAACATAGGAGAACTCTCCTAATGAGACATGTCTCCCGAGGCATTCCTTTTTCCTACGTAATCCATTGGCCGGAAAAAGGGTTAAACTTATGCCAAATAGATATTCCTTCTGGACCAATTAACGAGTGTGAAAGGAACAAGGTCACTCGACAATCTTTTATTGTTTAGGGAGTCTTAAAAAGGCTTAAATAAGACTCCAAGGGATTTCATTTTACATAAATAATCTCTAAGGACCGAAAAAGAAATAAACCAAAACTAGGGAAAATTGCCCTTTTTCGCAAATTTAGTCACTCGTGCCCGAAAAAGGGTTAAACTAATGCTTGAGAATACGCTCCTAGTGAAACGTAGCTCCTAGGTTAAACCTTTTTCATAGAAATAGCCATTCAGACCAAAAAAAGGGGCAAAATATCGTCGGATAGATGTGCCTTCAAATTTTAGTTTGACGAGCGTGAAGGTCAAAGAGATCGCTTGGTAATATTTTCAATTTTAGAGAGTCTGAAAAGATATTAAAGAAGACTCTAGGGGGGATCCTTTCCTTAAGTAATTTGAACGAGGCCGAAAAGGATAAATAAATGCTCGTTAGATGTCACTTTCAAATTTTAAGCGAGCTTGAAAGACAACAAACCATGCTCTTAGGGAGTCCCTTGGGTATAGGCCAAAAACGATGAAGAAGAATAAGGCTTCAACACAAAGTCATAGTGGGACTAAAAGGAATCTCGTGCCTATGAAGTACTTCGGCATGGGAACCAAATGGAAAATGAGGCTCTAACTAGGATTCCCATGGAAGGAAGGCTCTACCACATAAAGTATGAAACACTTATTAGCAAGGAAGGTTAGTGTTGCAATTTAGTGGGGTTGATCCTAAGGCCAAATGAACCAGGAAACTGATAATAAAAAATTCAAGTAGGGAAAAATCTAACCTATATGCCAATTTCTAGGTCAACACCTATCAGAATGGATGGATACGATGAAAATTTTTCAAAGAAAAAATGTCTCCAACATCCTACATATAAGGCCAATAACACTCATCCAAAAATTAATAAATCCAATATAGATAGAAACTTTGGAGAATAAGAGATGTTATTGAATACAAAACTTGAAAACAACAAACCTGGACTGTACAATATGGTACAAGACATTGCACAACCTTACAACTCATGCATAGTACCGGTTCAAGTAGAGCCTGTTGCTAGGCTATGACCAAGAGTCTCTTCGGTAGTCAACCTGGAAAGTATCCCAAAAGGGAAGAAAACACAAACCACAATGTAAGTCTTCCCATGGTATATAGTCTGTAGTCATGGATTCAAGGATATTCTCATTCGAAGGAAACTCAATATCCAAGAAATAACATGAACGAGGAGGATCGATAGTCCCAAAGGGCGAAGCAAAATGACCATATTCCATATGACAATGGAGGTTCTGGTTAGGGTTGGAAGAGTCTATTAGCGAAGAATTACAAGAACAAAGGCTTGAAGATCTACAAACAATGAGATAAGACTCAAAAGGAAACTCAAGATCACTCGGACCAAGAGGGGGAAGAAATGGCTCCCATGCCCCCATTGGATAAACCAATGGATCAATTGTTGAGACCAAGTCCCGAGAAGGAGAAAATAAGTGAAAGTTCTTTCTAAGGAGAAATTGAACACTGAGGATAAGACACCACATAATTTACCTGTGGCGGGGTAGTGTCTACATGAATACTAGGAACATATAAAGGGGTGCATTGGTTTTCCTCCAGTGTGCATTCATTGAGTTATATTATGGCGCATTCATTGAGTTATACTCCCATAATTGTTGGTGTGTGTCCAAATCACTCTATACCACCACTATGGCACATTGGTTCTCCTCTAGTGCACATTCATTGAGTTATACAGAGTATATCATGTGTAAATTATTCATTATTCATAACAGTTAATGAGAATTCTTCCATTCTTTCTCTCCTTCTTCTTCTTTCTCAATTTCTCTCTGCAAACGTGTGTAGTATTTTCTAGCTAGATCTATTCTGTGCAGTTTCAACACATTTACATGGTATCATAGCCAAAGGACTGCTAAGAAAAATCTACACCAACATTTTTTTGCAGGTACAAAAGATTGAAGACAACGGAAAGATGGATTTCCAAAAATAATTCATCCTTACACCTTACAACTACTTTGCATGGGAGGAGAAAATAGCCATACATCTCTGAACCAGAGGATTGTACAGGTTAACCTTGAATACAAATATTGTTGATACTGAGAGGGGGGTGAATTAGTATCAAGTACAATTTTAAACCTTTTTCAACTTATACTTAAACCATTCAATTATATCCAATGAGCAATGAAAAAGAGTATAAGAGTTACACCAATACACCACAATACACCATGCACAATATATGAGAAATAATCAATAGTTATTGTTCAAGGGAAGTAATGAATTCCAGAGGTAGCTACAACTTCCAAATGTAGAGGGAGGGATAAACCTCCAAGAGGAAGATAAAATCCTCCAATATCAAGAGAGTTTTGAACTCTCCATCCTTGCCCCTTCCTCCCACCTAAGAATATATTAGAGATAATAAAACTTTACATTAAATCATCACCATCAACCAACCATCACATAGAACCTGGTAATGCTTCCTGAGACTTCTTCAATTTTTAAAATTCTTCAATTCTTGGAATACTCTGATCCTGTAGATAATATTACTCAATGTGTTCTTTGAAACTTCTCCAAGTTTCACTCCTTGAATCCTCCCCAAAAAGAAGTTATAGAGAGAATGGTAGACCTTGTTCAATTCTGGTTTATTTAGGAGAGCGAACTTGTACAGAATGCCCCGCTCTCAATATTTAACATCAAATTCTTAAACTCACACACAAGAAACTACAGTCTGTACTTTTTTCAATGAAATTAGTCCCACTTCATTTGGATTCTCTATGAAGAAGTTTTACTGTTTTACCCGAAACACCTGTTTATTGACTAGCTTCATGACTAGTCAAAAACCCTATCTTCCACAGAGTGTATCTCCAAAATTATAGCGAACAAAGAGCTAAATTTTTTACCATAGGTACCTTGATATGTCTTCTCAATACCATAGAAATTTCACCATCTAAATCTTTCTAGAAWTTTTTTTTATAGCTAAAATGGTAAGATGACCTGTAAATAACATACCTTAGAACACATCACCAAAAGACYTYATCCTCYCTTGAAATCTAGCCTTCTTTACTTCTGATTTCCTCTAAAATTCGACTTGTGTATAAAATGAATGTATAATGATATGTATTTGTACCATTTATTTCACTTCCTTTTAACATTCGGGCCAACCTAATACTTTCTTATTTTGTAATTCTTTTCTTTAATTATTTTCAGGGCCTACATGTACTTCCTTCTTCAATTCACTTTGTCATCTTCAAAAATTCATTTCTCCTCAACCATGAGGATCCACGTGACATGCCACCTACCACCAGAAACAAAATGATGTATACTATCCATCCATGGGTTTTGTTTCTGCATGTACATTGTCCTTCATGTCCAAATACCTTCATTAATCTTGCGGTCCAAAACCAATGACTAGGATTAACATCAATGACAACAACCAATATTACAACAATCTCCCCATTTGTCATTGATGGAAACACTCATGATCCCCCTATCATCATGGTCCSAATTTCTCTCGCCCTTTGACATCAATGGCGAAGGGTAGGGCTTCTCCCCCTGAGTTTAATGGAAAAAGGTAACTCTCTTMTTTGGGGTTGCTCCCCCTGAACATGTGGCACTCAATAATATTTCATCCTTATTTTTGGTCTTTGGGACTTTTTCTTCCTTTGAATATTTTTGTGTGGATTTTGTATTATCTCTCTTTGTCATGTCTATGATGTATACGTTGTTCGGTCTTCTTTTTGCAGTTGCAACCAATCTTCCTGCGTTATTTTCTCTGATTTTTCATTTTCAGGAGTCAAACGTAAGAGTGTATCCTTGATCACATATTTTGCTGACATTGAGGAGATTATGCTTCAGATCTTAAACCAATATGACTTTTCCTTCTTTTACATTTTCACTTCCAAGATTTACAGTTCCTTTTCCAAGTATTTTGGTAGATGAGTCATCTCCAAATGCAACATTTCCACCCTTTTTCTTCAAGCTAACAAATTTGCTTTGATCTCCGGTCATATGAGATGAGTACCCACTGTCTATGAACCATTCATCTTCTTCTTTTCATTCTTTAGCGATCAATGTTATTTGACAGTTTTCATTTTGTGGAATTTCTTTCCTTTTCCATGTTGTAGTTGGTATACAGACATTTGGCATACGATTATCTTCCTTCATCTCTCTGCAATCTCGTTCTTTGTGACCAAGTTTATTGCACTTGTAACATATAATATTTTGATCCATTAATGGGTCAAATGAATTTTAGTTTTTTTTGACAGGTCTACAAACATTTCCATATCTACTAATTTCACCATTCATGTAGCTTGCATAGTTATGCCTTTCATTGATTCTACAATTGATTGCCTTGTGTCCAAAATTTCCACAAGTATAACAATGTCCAAGAAATACATTTTGATACATGGAAGTAAGTGATCTTCTTTGTGGTGTGGTCCATCTGGGTTCACAATCTATTCTTTTGTAGTTTCCTTCATAATGACATCTTTCATACCTAATGGGAGAGGATCTTCTTGATGTCTCATTCCTTCTGAATTCTATTCTTCTATCTTGTTGTTCAACTTGTTCTGGAGTGTTGGTTTCATCATTTTCATCTTCCTTCTCTTGTTTTGTTGCCTTCAAACTATCAGTGTATCCTAGTCCTGTCTTGTCATTTGGAGATCTTTGATTTCTAAGGATCTCATCTAATTTTTCAGTGTTTTTTTCGAACTTCTTCAACTTTTCTATTGTCAATAGTAGCTCCCCTTTTGTGTGATCCAATTCTACTTTCAATTTCTCATAATCTTCTAATTGTTCCTTCAAACTATCAATGGTATTTTCAAGCTTTCAATTCTCTTATTCACAACTAATCAATTCACCTTTTAGTATTATGTTTGTGTTTCTAAGCTTGCTATTTTCAGTTTCAACATGCTTCAACTTTTCAAGATTCTCATTTTCTTCTTCACTCTCTGCATTGTCTTTGTGTCCCCAAAAGGAATCAAGGTTGGTTTCTTCATTTGAATCTTCTTTAGAAATGATTTCTTCTTCTTTAGAATTCTTGTGATCATCATCCTGGGTTTCTTGGGTTATGAAGATGACTTCTCCTCCATCATTATCTTCTTCATCACTCTCATTTGAGGATATGTCATCATCCTTGAAGTAGAATCTCTTTTTATTTTTGAGACTTCTCTTTTTATAGCAGCAGTTTTCAACAATATGTCTTATTCTACCACAGTTAAAGAATTTGAGAGGAGACTTACCTTTGTATCTTCCACTTCCCTTCTGGAACCTTCTTATGAAATTTGTTATTTCTTCATCAAGGTCGTTATCCTTGTCTTTTTTCTTCTTTATGGCTTTAAAGGCTGCTTCATTGTTTGGATGGTCACTTTCTGTACCTGTTCTCATTTCATATGCTATAAGAGATCCATGTAATTCATCCATTTTCATTTTGGTCAAGTCCCTAGTATCTTCAATGGCAGATACTTAGCATCATACTTCAAGAGAAGTGATCTCAACACTTTTTGTACAACCAAGGATTCATCGATCTCTTCACCTAATCCTTTGATAATATTAACAACTTTATCAAGCCTATACCACCTTGGAAGGGATCTTTGGAAAATAGGATGAGATGAGGGGACACATGCTAGAGGTGGAATTTCTCACATTGGATCCAAAAATCTTCGACAATATCCAAGATTTCTTTACAAAATTCAAGGATTTACTGTCACAACTCAAATCTTGCACGACTGATAAATCTAAGGAGGAGAAACAAATGGTTCTCACCATTCTCTCCAAAATTAGTCATGAATTCTCTGTGTTTGTGTCCACATTCCATTCAGTCAGATTTTCCTCCAAAGCCACCTGGAAGATGCCTTCTCTTGATGACTTTATCAAATCCCTGACACAAGAGCAAACCAAGCTCATCAACATGGCCCAAAGGTGCATGCACTTACTGTGCAAAATGGCAGCGAAAAATATCAGAAATATAAAGATAAAGACAAAATGAAATCCCATGCACATTCGAAGAAGGAAGGGTACACAAAACCCTTCACCGATGCCTCTGGATCCAAAGAGGAAAAGGAAAGAAAAGGGGAGAAATGCATGTACTTTCACAAATGATTCCATCCAAAATCTGCATGCATGCAAAAACATATATATCTAATGACTCAAATAATTCAACAAAACAACCTTGGAGATCACATCCTTGAGGGTGCCAAGAAGAAGAAGCCAGAAGATCAGAATCCCAAGAAAGGAAATTATAGCCATGCCTTTACTGCCATCAACTCTTCCCCCGATGCTTGGATCGTAGATTCAAGAGAATCACATCACATGGCTGCCACAAAAGAATTATATTCTTCATTGGATGCATGCAAAGGTCCTCCTATTATGATGGGGGACAACTCTTTTGTTGAAGTCACTGACAAAGAAAGGATTGAACTCACCAACATAAGCTTCGAGAATGTGTTACACGTTCCCAAAATTTCCTTCAACCTTCTCTCTAATTTCCTTCAACCTTCTCTCTGTGTATCAGATGACAAATTCTGGCACTGGAAAGAAAGTCATATTCACACCAAATTTCGTGGACATATATGACATGCAAACCAACTCCATGGTTGCAACCACTGAGGTAAATCATCAGTCTAGATTGTATACTTTTTTTGAATTCATTGAACCTGATTCTGCTTTACTGCTTACTCATGCTGATGAAAGTAGTAGGATATGGAATGAAAGGTTTGGACATTTGAATTTTAGATACATGCAACAACTTAGCAAGAAAATATTGGTTGATGGTCTACCATACATCCATTTCTCCAAGGGAGTATGTGGGGGATGTGTTCTCGAAAAACACCCTCAAGAGAAATTTGACAAAAGAAAGTCTTAGAGAGCTTTTGCACCTTTAGATTTGATCCACAGTGACCTTATGGGTCCTTTTTCACATCCATCTATCAGCAAAGAAATTTTTTTTCTCATTTTTTTTGATGATTTCTCACGTTTTACATGGATTTACTTTCTCAGGAAAAAATTAGAGGTATTTCAACACCTCAAAGATTTCAAAGCCCTGGTTGAGACACAGTCCAGAAAGAATATCAAAGTCCTTCGAACTGATAATGGGGGAGAATACATAAATAATGAGATCCATAATATTTTCCATGAGGCAGGGATTCAGTTGTAGCACACAATTCCCTATACTCCGCAACAACACATAGTTTCTGGGTAGAAAAATAGATCTCTAAAGGAGTTGGCATCTTGCATGTTGCATGAAAAGTCACTACCACAGAGACTATGTGTCTAAGAAATTAATTGTGAAACATACATCCAAAAAAAATATCCCCATAGATATGTCAAGGATAAGACCCCCTACGAGGCTTGGAGTGGCCTCAAACTGGAAGTGACCCACTTTCACATTTCAGTTCACGTGCATGGGCCTGGATTCCCTCTGAAAAGAGGAAGGCACTTGATCCAAAGAGAACTGAGTGTATTTTTGTTGGATACCCCAATGGTTTGAAGGGATATAAGCTTATTGATCTTTCCTTGGACCGATTGATCTTTGAGTGTAGTGTCTGATTCGAGGAAAGTGTCTCACATGTATCTCAAAAGTCACATGCAGACACCTTCATTCTTCCACCTGTCCAAGATGATGCGCATGCACATGTCAACTCTTCTTCAGATGAGAGTTCTGATCCAGAGGACTCAGATGATTCAGATTCAGATTCAGTATAGTCAGATGTGGAGTCAGAGCATCTAGATGCAGTTTTAGAGCCAGAGCAGAGGCCTAAGTGGGCACAAACTAATCTTCAGGATGCAGGGGATCTCGTTGGTGATCTAGCCGATACTAGGAGGACTTGATCTGATTTCTAGGAGCCTCCTATTTCACTCACTGCCACTAAACCATTTCTCTCCAGGCATCTTTTCTTGGTTTAGTCTTCAGATCCACAGTCTTATAGAGAGGTTGTTGGAAATCCCTTTTGGGAATCTACCATGCAGGATGAGTACAACTCCCTCCTCGAGAACCATACTTGGGACCTGGTTCCCCTTCTTTCTGGGAGGAAAATTTTAATACGCAGATGGGTCTACAAAACTAAGACTGCAGCGGATGGACAAATTAGAAAATACAAAGTTAGGCTTGTTGCCAAAGGCTTCATCAGGTGCATGGTATTGACTATGATGAGACCTTCGCTCCAGTAGTGAATATGGATTCCATACAATTTTCACTTTCCATTGTGACAACAAAAGGGATGGGAAGTCCATCATATGGACATGAAGAATGCATTTCTTCCTGGTGATATTTCTAAGGAGATCTATATGGAGCAACCCCAGGGATTTTTGTAGGACCCATCTTTGGTCTGTCCGCTGAAGAAGTATCTTTATGGCCTCAAACAAGCTTCGAGGGAATGGTGTTCCAAGATGGACTCCTACCTGTTGTCATAGAACTTTGTACGTTGTAAATCAGATCTGAATGTCTACATGCTCAAGAAGGCTGATTCACTTCCACTCTTAGTTCTATATGTTGATGATTTTTTGATCATCGGTTTCTTGACTTCAGCAATTGCTGCAGTCAAGAGGATTATACATGACATGTTTTTGATGAAGTACATGGGTCCGCTACACTTCTTCCTTTGACTCAAGATCAGTCAGGATGCATTAGGCATCAAACTGTCTTAGGCCAAGTATGCATGAGATCTCCTTGAGATATTTCACATGATAGACTGCAAGTCTGATCTGACTCCTTTCCTATTAGGATTCAAACTTGAGGATGGCGGGGAGACTCCACTGGTTGACAACACACTGTACAGACAACTAGTGGGGAGCTTGTTGTATCTCACACACTCTATACCAGACCTCTCCTATGTAGTTGGCATAGTTTCTAGGTTCATGTAGGAGTTGCATGAGCTACATTGGAAGGCTGCAAAGTGTATCCTTTGATATGTACAGGGCACCATCACCTTTGGGATTCATTAGGAAACATAATCTACATTAGATATCATCAGGTTTACTAATTCTGACTGGGCTGGAGATAACACTGATCGCAAGTGCACATCCGGTTACTCACTCAGTCTTGGTTCCAGGCCTATCTGTTGGTCGAGCAAGAAGCAAGCTACCATTTCTCTATCTTCAACTGAGGAAAAGTACAGAGGGGTAGTTAACATAACCATTCAAGCTATGTGGAGACAAAATTTTCTCACTAAGTTGGGCATTCAGTTTCATCGGTCGTTCGTCATTTGGTGTGAAAACCAAAGCACTTTGAAGTTCTGCAGAGATCTAGTTCAGAGGCAGCAGATGAAGCACATCGAGATCCACATGCACTACATCCGAGACTTAGTACAAAAGGGGATCATTGACGTACAATTATGTCCTTCAGCAAAACAAACGACAGACATCTTCACCAAGACCTTCACTGAGCAGAAGTTCCATTCTCTACGAAGTAGTCTTGGAGTGAAGGACATAGTTTCCTAGAAATTATTGGTCTTCTTTTTACATACATTTTACCTTGAGGGGGGGTTTTCCCATGAGTTTTTCCCTCTTTCCTCACTTTATTTCAGTGTATCTTTTGTATTTGGGTACCTAACATGGCCTCGTTGTCGGGACTCATTTTTTATTTTTACCATAGTGATGTTCAGAGGGGGTGTTGGACTTAATTCACACACACCTAGGATTTGTTTTTCCTAAGGTTTTTCCTTGTTTATTAGTCATAATTAGTCATTATTCAGTCTCTTATATTTTAGGGGAGAATATTCCACCTGGAGAATATTCTTTTTCAGCTGACACTTCACTTCGGTTTGACTAGTTGAGTTGAGTCTAGATGTTGCATTGGTTTTGTCACCATGCAACATTGGGATCATCACCATGCTAATGCAAAATTTCTTTGGGATCATCACCAGACTAGTGCATTACCCTTGATTCCTTAATCTACTCCTCACTACACTCTGTCAGTTAGTTAACTAAAGACTAGTTGACTAGTTAACTCAGCTAGGTGGCAGTTCACTCCCGTAACTTCCTAAGAGAATATACTAGGTGGCAGTTCATGTTGGATTTACTTCACACACACCTAGGATTTATTTTTCCTAAGTTTTTTCCTTGTTTATTAGTCATAATTGGTCATTATCCAGTCTCCTATATTTTAGGGTAGAATATTCCACCTGGAGAATATTCTCTTTCAGTTGACACTTCATTTTGACTAGTTGATTTGAGTTTAGATGTTGCACTGGGATCATTACCATGCTTATTCGACCTTTCCTTGGTATCATCACCAGACTAGCACATTAGCCTTGATTCCCTGAGTTAACTCCTCACTACTCTCTGTTCAGTTAGTTAATTGAAGACTAGTTGACTAGTTAACTCAACTAGGTGGCAGTTCACTCCCGTAACTACCTAAGAGACTAGAATAGGTGGAAGTTCACTCCCATAACTATTGGTGGGTGTCCATATCACTCTAGACCACCACTATGGTGACTTTTTTCACCTCAAGTCGAACTCATTGAGTTATACAGAGTATATCATGTGTAAATTATTCATTATTCAAAATGGTTAATGAGAATTCTTTCATTCTTTCTCTCCTTCTTCTTATTTCTAAAATTCTCTCTGCAAATGTGTGTATCATTGTTTAGCTAGATCTATTCTGTGTAGGTTCAACACATTTACATTGTATCAGATCCGACAGACTGCTAAGCAAAAGCTACACCAAAAAATTTTGCAGGTACAAAAGATTGAAGACAACAGAAAGATGGARTTCCAAAAAGAATTCATTCTTACACCTTACAACTATTTTGCATGGAAGGAGAAAATAACCATACATATTTGATCCAGAGATTTGTATAGGTTAACCATGAATACAGATACAGAGCTGACATTAGCCATAGAAAAATCCAAGTACTTAAATCACATGGATGAGGCACTCGGAACAATTTGTAGTCTTATTTCTCCCGATCTCCTTTTTCATATATATTCTGTAAGACTCCCAATGAATCCTAGACCATCTTGGAAGGGATCTTTGGAAAAAAGGATGAGATGAGGGGACACATGTTGGATGTGGATCTGATCACATTGGATCCAAAAAGCTTTGAGAATATCCAATATTTCTTTACAAAATTCAAGGATTTACTGTCGCAACTCAAATCTTGCGGGGTTGATAAATCGAAGGAGGAGAAACAAATGGTTCTCAACATTATCTCCAAGCTTGATCCTAAATTATCAGTATTCGTATCTACATTCCATACTGTCAGATTCGCCTCTGGAGCCACCTGGAAGATGCCTTCTCTTGAGGACTTTATCAAATCCCTGACACAAGAGCAAACCAAGCTCATCAACATCGGCGCAATCAAAGGCCCAAGGGCGCATGCACTCACTGTGCATGATGTCAGACACAAATATCATAAATCTAAAGATAAATATAAGAGGAAATCTCATGCACATAGGAGGAAGGAAGGGTACACAAAACCCTTCACCGATGCCTCCAGATCCAAAAGAGAAAAGGGAAGAAAAGGAGAGAAATGCACATACTGTCACAAAGGATTCCATTCAGAATCTTCATGCATGCAAAAACAAATAGATCTGATGTCTTAGATACTTTAGAAAAACAACCTTGGATATTGCATCCCTGAGGGTGCAAAGAAGAAGAAGCCAGAAGATTTGAATTCCAATAAAGGCAATTCTAGCCATGCCTTGATTGCCATCAACTCCTCTCACGATGCTTGGATCATAGATTCAGGAACATCACATCACATGGATTTCTCATAAGTAGTATATTCTTCTTTGGATGCATGCAAAGGTCCTCCTATTCTAATGGGGGACAACTATTCTGTCAAAGTCACCGGCAAAGGAAGGATTGAACTCACCAACGAAAGTTTCAAGAATGTGCTGCATGTTCCCAAGCTTTCTGTCAACCTTCTCTCTGTGTATCAGATGACAAATTATGGCACTGGAAAGAGATTCATATTCACACCAAATGTTTTGGACATCTACAACATGCAAACCAACTCTAGGGTTGCAACTGGTGAGGTGACTCATCACTCTAGATTGTATACATTTTTTGAATTCATTGAACCTGATTCCTCTTTACTACTTACTCATGATGATGAAAGTAGTAGGATATGTCAAGAAAGGTTTGGACATTTGAATTTTAGATACATGCAACAACTTAGCAAGCACAAATTAGTTGATGGTGTACCATACATCCATTTATCCAAGGGAGTATGTAAGGGATGTGTTCTCGGAAAACACCCTCAAGAGAAATTCGACAAGGGAAAGTCTCAGCGAGCTTCCGCACCTTTAGATCTGATCCATAGTGAATTCATGGGTCCTTTTCCACATCCATCGATCATCAAAGCGAGGTTGTTTCTCATTTTTTTTTATGATTTCTCACGTTTTACATGGATCTGCTTTCTAAGGAAAAAATCTAAGGTCTTTCAACACCTAAAATATTTCAAAGCTTTGGTTGAGACACGGTCCGGAAAGAAGATCAAATTCCTCCGAACTGATAATGGGGGAGAGTATGTAAATCATGAGATCCATAATATTTTCCATGAGGCAAGGATCTAGTTGTAGCACACAGTTCCATATACTCCGCAACAAAACGAAGTTGTTGAGCAGAAAAACAGATCTCTAAAGGAGATGGCAGCTTGCATGTTGCATGCAAAGTCACTACCACAGAGACTATGGGCCGAAGCACTTAACTGTGCAACATACATCCAAAACAGATCTCCCCATAGATCTATCAAGGATAATACCCCCTACGAGGCTTGGAGCGGCCTCAAACCGAAAGTGACCCACTTTTGTAATTTTGGTTCACGTGCATGGGCCAAGATTCCCTCTGAAAAGAAGAAGGCACTTGATCCACAGAGAACTGAGTGCATTTTTGTTGGATACCCTGACGGTGTGAAGGGATATCAGCTTATTGATCTTTCCTCGGACCATCTCATCATTGAGCATAGTTTCCAATTCGAGGAAAGTGTCTCGCATGTACCTCAACAGCCACATGCAAACACCTTCACTCTTCCACCTGTCCGAGATGATGAGCATGCACATGCTGAATCTTCTTCAGATGAGAGTTCTGATTCAGAGGACTCTTAGCTTTCAGATTCATATTCAGAGTCAGTACAGTCAGATCCAGAGTCAGAGCATCCAGATGCAATTTCAGAGCCAGAGCAAAGGCCCAAGTGGGCATAGACTACTCTTCAGGATGCAGGGGATCTCGTAGGTGATTCGACCGATACTAGGAGGACTCAATCTAATTTCAAGGAGCCTCTTATTGCACTCACTTGCACTGAAACATTGCCTTCTAGGCATATTTTGTTGGTTTAGTCTTCAGATCCACAGTCTTATGGCGAGGCTGCTGGAAATCCCTTTTGGGAATCTGCCATGCAGGAGGAGTACAACTCCCTCCTCGAGAACCAGACTTGGGATCTGGTTCCCCTACCTTATAGGAGGAAACTTGTCAGATGCAGATGGGTCTACAGGACCAAGAGTGCAACAGATGGATAGATCAATAGATACAAATCCAGGCTTTTCGCCAAAGGCTTTCAGCAAGTTCATGGTATTGACTATCATGAGACCTTCGCTCTAGTAGCGAAGATGGATTCCATACGATTGGCACTTGCCATTGCGGTAGCCAAGGGATGGGAAGTCCATCAAATGGATGTGAAGAATGCATTTCTTCATGGTGATCTCTTTGAGAATATCTACATGGAGCAGCCCCAGGGATTTATGCATGACTCATCTTTGGTCTGTTGACTGAAGAAGTCACTTTATGGCCTCAAGTAGGCTCCAAGGGCATGGTATGCCAATATGGACTCCTACCTGTTGTCACAGAACTTTGTACGTTGTAAATCAGACCCAAATGTATACATGCTCAAGACAGTTGATTCACTTATACTGTTAGTTCTGTATGTCGATGATTTGTTGATCACAAGTTGCTCGACTTCAGCGATTGCGGCAGTCAAGAGGATTATTCATGACATGTTTTTGATGATGGACATGGGTCCACTACACTTCTTCCTTGGACTTGATATTAGTCAGAATGCATCAAGCATCAAACTGTCTCAAGCCAAATATGCACGAGATCTCCTTGAGAGATTTCACATGACAGACTGCAAGTCTGCTTTGTCTCCTTTCCTATCAGGAGTCAAACTTGAGGATGGCGGGAAGACTCCACTGGTTGACAACACACTTTACAGACAACTAGTGGGGAGCTTGTTGTATCTTACACACTCTAGACTGGACCTCTCATATGCAGTTGGCGCAGTTTCCAGGTTCATGCAAGAGCCACATGAGCTACATTGGAAAGTTGCAAATCATATCCTTCGATACGTACATGGCACAATCACCTTTGGGATTCATTATGTAACAGACTCTACATTAGATCTCATTGGTTTTACTGATTCTAATTGGGCTGGCGATAGCATTGATCGCAAGTCCATATCTGGTTACTCACTCTGTCTTGGTTCTGGGCCTATCTGTTGGTCGAGAAAGAAGAAAGTTGTCATTGCTCTATCTTCATCCCAGGTAGAGTACAGAGGGGTAGTTAACATAACCATTTAGGCTATGTGGCTACAACATTTTCTCACTGAGTTGGGCATTCAGTTTCATCAGTCAATTGTCATCTAGTGTGACAACCAGAGCACTCTGAAGTTCTGCAGAGATCCATTTCAGAGGCAGTGGATGAAGCACATCGAGATCCACATGCACTACATCTGGGAATTAGTACACGAGGGGATCATCAACTTATAGTTTTTTCCTTCAGCAAAACAGATGAAAAACATTTTCACCAAGACCTTCACTGAGCATAAATTCCATTCTCTGCGAAGTCGTCTTGGAGTGAAGGAAATAGTTGCCTAGAAATTGTAGTT
>JZKD02S0319616.1:263612-283617 GCA_000966675.3 Picea glauca | reverse complement strand
TTACCATGAGGTTTTCCCTCTTTCCTCACTTTATTTTTAGTTTATCTTTTGTACTTGGGTACCTAACGTGGCCTCGTTGTCGGGACCCAATATTTATTTTCACCATAGTGATGTTCAGAGGGGGTGTTGGAGTTACTTCACACACACCTAGGATTTATTTTTCCTAAGGTTTTCCTTGTTTATTAGTCATAATTAGTCATTATCCAGTATCCTATATTTTAGGGTAGAATATTCCACCTGGAGAATATTCTCTTTCAGTTGACACTTCAGTTTGACTAGTTGAGTTGAGTTTAGATGTTGCACTGGGATCATCACCATGCAACATAGGGATCATCACCATGCTAATTCGACCTTGCCTTGGTATCATCACCAGAGTGGCACGTTAGCCTTGATTCCTTGAATTAACTCCTCACTACTCTTTGTTCTGTCAGTTAATTGAAGACCAGTTGACTAGTTAACTCAACTAGGTGGCAGTTCACTCCCGTAACTTTCTGAGAGACTAGAATAGGTGGCAGTTCACTCTCGTAACTGCCTGAGAGACTAGAATAGGTGGTAGTTCACTCCTATAACTGTTGGTGTGTATCCAGATCACTCTAGACCACCACTATGGTGACTTGGTTCACCTCAAGTCGAACTCATTGAGTTATACAGAGTATATCATGTGTAAATTATTCATTATTCAAAACGATTAATGAGAATTCTTTCATTCTTTCTCTCCTTCTTCTTCTTTCTAAAATTCTCTCTGCAAATGTGCATATCATTGTTTAGCTAGATCTATTCTATGTAGATTCAACACATTTACAGTTCACTCCCGTAACGGCTAGTGTGCATCTAGATCAATATATACCACCACTATGGCACATTGGTTCTCCTCCAGTGCTCATTCATTGAGTTATACAGTGTATATCATGTGTAAAGTATTCATTATTCATAACGATTAATGAGAATTCTTCCATTCTTTCTCTCCTTCTTCTTCTTTCTCAATTTCTCTCTGCAAACGTGTGTAGTATTTTCTATCTAGATATATTTTGTGCAGGTTCAACACATTTACACCTAGGACTTGGAGGGGGTGTGCTCGAAGTGAGCGGAATGCCCCCTTGTTCTGAAATCATTGAACTGGAAATAATAAGAATATAGTCATTAGACACATAACTCCCCATCATAAGAGTGGGATCAGCCAAATATTGCATCGACATGACCACTTTGGTAGACTTGACACTCTCCAAGAGAAGAGTGGGATCATCCCAAGATTGCATCAGTGTGACCACTTTGGTAGACTCTACATTCTCCAAGAGAAGAGTGAGATCAGCTGAATATTGCATCGAAGTGACCACTTTGTCAACCATTGGTTGAATAGACCGTGAGACAACATGTTCTGAAGGAACATCACCCCCAAAAAGAGAAGTGGTATTGATTGAATATTGCATCACCATGAGCACTTCATCAACCAAAGGATGAATAGATTTCGTGGAAACTAAAGAATACTCATAATCAGAAGAGCTTGCAGACATGGATGACCAAAATATTCATTCCTCTGGAATGCCAGGGCACAGATGAGTAAGGTGATATACCTTGCAAATATTACAAGGGAACTTGGGATTACATCCTATCCGTCTAGGTTTCTCAACAGAATCAATGCCCCCAACATGACTAGAAGTGGTTGGTTTCTTGCTTTCAACATGATTCACAGAGGTTGTTGACAACTCTCCAACATGACTAGCAGAGGTTGGTTTTTTAAATTCAGTATGACTAGCAGGGACTAGGTTCGTGATCCCAGCATGACTTGCAGTGGTTGGTTGCATATTTCCAACATGATTTGGAGAGGTTGGTGATTGGTCGATAACATGACTTGCATAGGCTATAGCCCTATCGCCAGTATGAATAGAAGTGACTGGAATTTTTCCCACAGCATGACTTGCAGTGGTTTCTTGCACATCTCCAACATGATTTGCAGTGGTTGGATTCACATCTCCAACATGATTTGCAGTGGTTGGATTCACATCTCCAACATGACTCACAAAGCCTACAGACTTATCTCCAGTGTGGCTAGAAGTGACTAGGATTTTACCCCCATCATGACTTGTAGAGGTTGGGTGATTTCCTGCAGCATGACTTGCAGAGGTTGGGTGTTGGTCTTCAACCTGACTTGCAAAGGTTGGGTATTGGTCTTCAACATGACTTGCAGATATTGACAAACTATCTCCAACATGACTCGTAGAGTTTGGTGATTTCTTCTTCCTATTCTTCCTCTTTCTATTTTTTTTAGAATTTCGGTTACTAGTAGATACACTTTTACCAAAGAAGGTAGAAGGAGGAGGAGGAGACTTTCTTGATGACGAAACATCAACATGATTCCCATTCCATAAGGTGATTAATTGAGAAGTGTCAAGAGCATTAGGGATATCTAGAATGGTACCCAATCAAACCGGTTGTCCCACATTCAACCCAGGAATGTACAACGTGGCCATCATAGGGACACCAACATTTCCAAAGAAAGGAAAAGCACAAGAATCCCCTTGCAAAGGGGTTCCTTGGTTGGTATCGTCAGGAAATTTGGCCATGAATATTATATGCATAGTTTCTTCCCTTGTAGAATCATTCAAGTCTGTAAAAGTCTCTTACATTGACTCTGGTAAATCAGTGGTATAAAAATATACACCTATAAGGAGGAGGCTTCACATTTCTAAGAGGAATACCCAAAATTATTCACGACTGATGGAGTGGGAGGTTTACCACCTTAGGTTGGAGACCTAAAGAAATGACTGACTATCTCTTTATGGAAAACTAAGGAGCACATAACACACCACTAAAATATCCCTAAAGATAAATCAAGTAATCAATAGAATGGCAGGAAGAAAACTTATGCCAATAAACACTAGAGAAACTTACCAGTGCAAGTGTAACTTGAACATGGAAACACTCTCCAGGCATACTCTACAAAGCGTGGTCTGACGTCTGTCCTAGGTACCATAGTATACCCCCGTAGTCACCATTGTGAGTCCCTATAAAAGGAAACTAGGTTTCCAACACACAGTCAGTCACCGGGTGGGTACAGTCGACAGTCAGGCAGATCATATGAGAAGGATAGCTATGTCTGAAGCATTTCAAGGGTACCAAAGGAAAATGGTTTGGAAGACAATTGAGAATCCCGAACGGATTTGAGGTCCACAAAGACCTGTAGTCAAATGCAACAGAATCCAAAGAATGACCCTCAAAATATTATCCTCACTACGCTTAGTCTAACTTTGGAGGGGTTATCTCCTCTATCTTTCCTCATGTGACCTCATGTTTAGCCCCTGTGTTAGAGGGGGGTCTCGAATAACTTTTATGAAACTGGAATTTTATACTCCCTATCACAGACTCTTATGTTTATTTAAGTGTCCTTGAATATTTTCCTCTCCACATCTATTTCAAGGCCCTAAAGCCTAGACTACTTGGTGTTCCCTATAAACAAAAAATTCTAATTGATTTTAACATTAAGCATTAATTTTAGTGGTTGTTTTACTCAAAAGGTATGTAAGTGCAACTGTTGTTGTTTGAGAGTCTTGAAAAAATGAAACTTATAAGAAAACTGGAAAATACAACTTTACACTAATCCTTCAAATGAAAAAGAGTTCCAAGAAAGAAAATGCATGATCAATCCTTCAAAGCTAAATATGCAATCTTTTCTCCTTTCCATGCAAGATGCACATTGCAACTTTCGAGTGAAACAAAAGAATAAATGAAAGGATTTTCTTTCTTATTTTTCTTTTGAAATGCTTTCAAGATGAGAAGAAAACACAACCCTATGTTAATTCCTTTTTCTTTTTCAAATAACAATGCAAAGCAATGCAAATAAATAAAGAGACATAATTAGCATAAAAACTTGGTTTTTTTCTTCTTTGAATCAAAGCAAAACTAACAAAAGATGATAAAAGAAACCACATAATACACGATTTATTAAAATTTAAGCTAAAAATAAGCCAAAAAATATATACAAGAGGTTTTTTTTTGTTATTTCATAAACAATCTGAGCCTTGAACCTAGCCAAACCACAACCAACAGAGGCTTCTGGAACTCAGAAAGATCTGAGGAACCAAAGGTTTCCTGAAAGAAAAAAAAAACTTTTCAAAATGACAGGAACACTTAATGTGCACAATCATCTTGCATATGTACGTGGGTTGTGTATAAATAAAAACACATATGTATATGGGATGGATATAGAATAGGGCACGTACACTACTTAAAATTCTCAAAAAAGAGAAGATTCAGACAAACCACCTATAATAGGGAAGATGGTAAGAACTTGGAAGGTGACCAGAAACCCAAACATACTCAGAACACTCAACAAAAAAAAATAGGAACTCAATCCAAACAAAGATCTCCTAACAAGACCCTAGAGAGACTCCCTAGTGGAGTCACCAATTCTGCTATGGGGAAAATCCCCTTAATCCGGGTCTAGCGACTAGGCAGAGCCTTGACACCCTAAAATATATAAATGATTCTATTCTATCCCAAACCAAACACAACCTTGCGATAATTAAGGGAAGAGAAGTAAGATATAAATGTGTACCTTAAGTCTTTATGTCTGATGGTGATCCCTTCCGATTGTTATCCGTTCCAATATTGTAGGCCTCCTCTCAAAGATGGCCTAAAACAATGTTATAGAACAAACTATGACAACATATGCTTAATTATCAAGATTATCTAAATGGTTAGTTATTCATGAAAAGATCCATAAACACAAACACATAGACATAAATATTTAGGACAAGTTTTCTCTTTTATTAATAAAAAAATAGGAAGTTACAACCTGAATTGTGCTAGCGCCGCTCTACAAACCCAACATGGGTTCCTCTATTGTGTCTCCAAGTGCACTATTCCCAATACAATCTTCACAACCAACAAGCCAATATAAGGGAAAATGATGGATGGTATCAAGAGGATGGATGGAAGGGAATGTTGAGGATGAAACTCAGAGCAGAATGTAGAAGGCTTGGAATACAAGGGAGAAAATTTGGCAGATTTCTCTCACCTCTTGTTTGATATATCCAAATGATCCCCCCTAGGGCCCTATTTATATGAGAAAAATATGGTTAATTCGTTTCTAGAAGGTCTACAAGAGGTAAGATGGTTGTAAAACCTAAGAAAGCCCATAAACTTCACTGGAAAGTGCACATTTTATATTTTTTGTCAATTTTTAGAGTACACGCCTGCTTTCAATAGTGAAAAAAGCATATGTATGTTGGCTTTCAGGTATGCAACTAGTGTATGTAAGTTCTCTTCCTATACAACAATGCGCGTATGCCATACAATTTTTTTTTTTGAGAAGAAATCCATAAAAAATGGTTGGCAGATGTATGAATGAGTAGGCCAACATCAAGGATGCACAGAAGTGGCATTTTGAGTTATAACAACGCCACTATCACTTTCATTGTCACTGTCACATCAACCTGTAACCTGTCAACCTGTCATTGTAACCAACGTATCACTATCATTGTACCATCAACCTTCTGTACCAAAACCTGTACCATATAACCATGCATCAACTGTGCACCAACAAATGTAGTATACTATGCATCAATTATGTACCATAAGATATGTCAAATGTACATACCATAACATCAATAATGAGTAGTTAATCATGTATTCAAACATGTACAATGTACTAGAAAATCAATTATATATATAAAACTTGTACCATATACCATAGCATCAATCATGTGTATACATGGACAACATAATCAATGAAGTGCCTTATGTGCCTCATGCATATGCCACCATATACCAAGTGTATACCTCAACCATATACCAACATCTCAAAGATATGACATATATCAAACCAGATGTAAGAGTATGCCTCACGCAAACATGTAGCCAAGAATCAAGATGTATCTCAATCAAGTTCCAATGCCTCAACAATATACCAAGCATGTACCATAACCAAACCCAACAAGTAAACCTAAAATCATACACATAAACATACATGTAGTCCTATAGCTGACCCGATACAAGATTTTAAAGACTTTTATCCTTTCCTCAGTCATCAACAACCTGGCACTAGTATATTCCCCAAATTTGTCTTGTCCTCGCGGGACTAATACCTTTTGTCACCTAGGGCCTTGTGTGAAAGGAACTAGGAAACTTGTGTGGGTGCCTTGCTGGACATTAGTTGTTTGACCCATGGGGGTCAGCCAAATTAGGGTTTCCTCATAAATTCACGCTCTCCTTTGTAACACTAAAACTCCTGCACTTCTCACTCTTTCACTACCTCATATTTCACCATCGCAAACTTGTCAAAATATCACTTTCTCACTTAGAGATATTCAATAGAATGTATGATTGAATATACTAGTGAATGACTTCTTGAGGTGTATATATACGTTTTCTAGGTAACCTCTTTCCTTAATTTTAGGACTTCTTTAATTTCTTGTTACAACCACTTTACCCTTACATTAATTGACTTGTATCCAACTAGGGGCTTCTTAACCATTCTTTGAGGCTTCTTACTTCACAAGGCCATAACTCCTCAACTGTGAGGAACCACATGGCGTACCACCTATCACCGGAAACAACATGAAGAGGACTATCCATCCATGAGTGAGTTTCCTACATTTACACAATCCTTCATGACCTTTTCCCTTGATCAACTACAGATTTTGTAACCATTCCTTTGGGGCTATCAGACTTCTTCAAGGGTTGACATCAATGACAACCAATCTTTCAAAACTAAGAAAAACGTTGTAAGTTGGATCTCATAGGCTTCACTAATTCTGACTAGGCAGGTGATGGAAACGATCACAATTCCACCTCTGTGTACTTTTTGAGTTTGGGATAGGGCCCAATATTTTTGGTCAAGAAAAAATAAATCAGTTATTTCCTTATCTTCAGCATAGGCCGAGTATAGGGCAGAAATAAGCATCACCATATAGGAACTATGGCTTTAGAACTTCCTCACTAAGCTCAACATTCAATTCCACCATCCAATTTTGATTTTGTGTGACAAGTAGAGTACACTCAAATTCGGTCGAGATCTAGTACATAGACAACAGGAAAAACATATTGAGATCCATATGTATTTTATCAGGGAGTTGGTTCATGACAGGGTCATTGATTTTCAGTATTTCCCTTCCACTGAGCAGACTGTCGACATCTTCACCAAGACTTTCACTAAGAAAAAATTCCATAGTTTGTGTGATCGTCTTGGAGTGAAGAACACAATTACCTAGAAACTATATTTATCTTATTTTGATACATTTTATTTTTAGGCGGGGGGGGTGTGGTGTTATGACCCAAGGGGGGAATATATATGGCTAAATGTATATGATATGACCCCAAGGGGGGGAATATATGAGCCTAAATATACATGTAATGTGTAAATATATATGTAATGGGGTCGACCTAGTAGAAAAGGGGCCTCATGTGTAAGTGTGAATAGCTATATATAAGATATCATGTATTCATTATTGGACATGTAAATTGTGAAGTATGAATGGTATTTGGTTAATTTGAGGGGTTCCCCTATTCTTTAAGGAGTTATTGTGTAATTTATCTATCTTGGAGTTGTGCTCCACACTCACATTCTATAGATGTTGTGTACTTCTATTATTTTATGATGTTTGTAAGCGTTTTTGTTCATTACATTTGGTATCAGAGCATAGATCAAGCATTTTTGTTCATTACATTTGGTATTAGAGCATCGATCCTAGGGTTTGTCTTCCTCAAGAAATACATATTAGAATTTTCGCTATAAATTTTTGTATGGGATGCTTAAGACCATGAAAATGGAATTTTATTCGGAAGAAATATAAAGGTATATATGGTAAAATTTTCATCTTCTAGGTCGTCATACTTTTGCAGATACGCCCTGTGGAAGATAGAGTATCTAACTAGTCCCATTAACTACTCTCAAATAGGTGTTCTGGGTAAAATAGTCATATATTATTTTGTGATGATCCAAATTACATGAGAATTGTTTCATTGGACATTGGATTGTCTCTAGTATTTCAGGTACAATTTTTAGAATTTTATATCAATTATTGTGCGCGGGGAATGTTGTACAAGTTCTCTCTTTTGGAAAGGAAAAAAATCAACAAGGTGTGGGGAAGTTACCATAACTTCAACTTGGCACATCCAATTTTGGTCAGACATATGGCATTGAAAATAATACATTTCATGGGACTATATGTTGCAATTTTAGACTCAAAAGGGACAAAATTGCATAGATACATCAAAAGGAAGGCTGGATAGGAGGGCAGACTCCAAATTAGGGTTTTCAAAGCTATGTTCACTTAAAACTGTCATAACGTTTTATTGGAATGTCATATTGCGCTGATTAAAAATCCATTGAAAATATAAAACATAGAAGAACATATTGTAACAAGTATTATAACTATTTGAAACATTTATCCTTAATATACTGAGGTTGTAAGTTAAGGATTGGGGTAATACCTCAATTAAGAATCAATGAAAATGCCTAACTTTAGTGGAGATGAAGATAAAGAAGAAATCAGTCCCATGGAATGCTTGAGGATGGTAAAGTAATATTGTATGAGGATTGGTATAAGTCCTTCTGGGGCATATTTTTATTTTTTGTGTGGAGCTCATAAGTGGTGGAGAAGCCTTGATGAAGATACTAGACTCCACTCCACATGGGAAGAATTTGAAAAACTCTTCTCAGATAAATGGATTAGGGATACAAAAATGGAGGAATTGTATAGAATTCAAGATGAATTAAAAGAATCAAAGGAAGAAATTAAGAAGAAGGGTGGGGATCTATCTAAGATAATATCCCTTAATGAATCACTCATTAGTTAGGTTAAGAACCTAAAGCAACAAAAGAATAGCAAAGGTAAGTGGGAAAAACAAGAATCGAGGGAAGATTTGAAAAAGAAAGATGAAGAGATATGAATATTAAGAAGCCATAATAAATTACCCTTGGATGAGGTTAAGAGATTGAAATAAGAAAAGAAAAATTGTCAAAATAAAGAAGAAAGAAGAATATTGGATGAATAATCTTCCAAAAGAATTGAAGAGAAAATTTGCAAGAAGGTTGAAGAATCCTTAAATACCGATGATGTAAAATCAGAAATGCAATCTAGAATTTAAAAAGGACGTCAGAATTTGATAAATGGGGTAACATTGCAGCTTCAAAAGGAGAAAGAATATAAGATTCAAGAAGGTCACCAGAAGATACTTGAAGAAGTTGAACTCCATCTAGAGGATGTACATGCCAAATATGATGGTATTATCTCCAAGGCTAGAACAATCAAAGAGAAAGCAAGTAAGATAGAGGATTACATTGTCTCTAAAAATAATTTAGATGAAATACACATGCAGAGAAGAAAAACCATCAAAAGTGGAACCATATCAACACCCTCATTGCCAGGAAACATTTCAAGGAAGACAAGAAGGTCGATATCAACATTATGAAGGAATAATATGGAATACTTGTCAATATTCATGGAACAAGGCATCACCAAACTACTCTTCAACACGATATTATCAAAGACCAACAACCACTACAAATTCAAGAAGATTCAACAAAAATACATGGAGTCAAAGGAAAGAAAATTATGAAACAACTAGAAAATTTATTTTGGATGGATAGATCATCAACAACAGAATGAAGAAAGAAGGAACATAAGACAGTCATATTACTGGGTTTCATCACATGTGAAGCCTTTAATTTCAAAGCTTTGAGGACAAATCTTTTTGAAGGAGGGTACTATGTTATGACCCAAGGGGAGCATATATATGGCTAAATGTATATGATATGACCCCAATAGGGGGAATATATGGGCCTAAATATACATGTAATGTGTAAATATATATGTAATGGGGTCGACCTAATAGAAAAGGGGCATCATGTGCAAGTGTGAATAACTCTATATAAGATATCATGTATTCATTATTGGACATGTGAATTGTGAAGTATGAATGGTATTTGGTTAATTGGAGGGGGTTCCCCTATTCTTTAAGGAGTTATTGTGTAACTAATCTATCTTGTAGTTGTGTTGCTCACATTGTGTACTTCTGTTATTTTATGATATTTGTAATAATTTTGGTTCATGAGGTTTTCCATATTTCCTCACTTTATTTCATTTTTAATTAGTTTCATTGTTCATTAATACTTAACATGGCCTCTATTTTCAGGACCCATTCATTATGTATACTCCCTAGTAGTGTTCAGGGGGGGTGTTGGAGATATTACAAACACATCGGATTTTCTTTTCATTTTATTTTCCTAATTTTATTTAGCTATGTTGAGGTTCCCTTAGTCTGAGATATTATCCCCTAGACAAGGGTGCCACATACCCTCTAGTCAACTCTCAGTTACCATTCAGTCAAACTAGTTGAGTGAAGTGTTGCATGCCAACTTTGGTTTTATCACCAAGCGTTGCATGCTAACCTCGAGATCATCACCAGTAATGTGCAATTGCATTGGGATCATCACCAGTAAGGTGAATTACACATGTGTGAGTGTTATCCTCCTCATTTCACTTTGGTTTGGCTAGTTAACTGACGATCACATGGCCAATTATCTAGGACTAGGTGGCAGTTGACTCCAATGACTACCAGTGTGTGTCATATCTCTCCTAGCATTGTACACTTCTGAACTACTTTGGGAATACATTGTCAACTAAAATTGGAGAGATGTCCTTAGAGTTTTCATGTACTATTGTTGAAACTGTTAATACAGAGAAGTCCTCAGGGCCAACTTTTGACAGAGAAAAGGAATCGCGTGTGTCGATGTTTTGTTGCAAACTATTTCAAGTAGAATGTTTGTTGTTCACATGGGATGTAAGAGCATGTTTGTTTATGGACTATTCTGATGCAATATATGTTTTCTTGCAGTTTCATTACTGTTTCTTATATTACATGTCCTGAGCGAATGAGCTGCCAATGTATGTGATATAGTGACTTAGACTATTCTAGTTATATATTCATGTGCATGTGTTATCTGAATTTATTTCTTCATTTCATCTATCTCAGTGAAGCTATTGATAGAGTTAGTTCCATGCAGCAACTCATTCACTTACATTAATTCGTTCCTAGCTAGGATATGTTAGATTGGAAGTAGATTAGATATGCATCTAGATAGTCTTCATATACATCTTCTATTTGCATAACCACCATCACTCACCCTCATCGGTGGACTGGGCCGCAACCGGTAGAACCAATTAGCAATGGTTGTTGGTCTATAATATGGATGGGTTCCCTATTCCAAATGGTGAGAGGTCTAATTGGGACTTCTTACTTGGGATAACCCCTTACTTTTGTTGGGCGAATTTGGACCCGTCAATAGAATTGGCGCTAGAATGAGGGTCCAATGAAAAACTTTCCCACATGGAGTCATTTCATTTAACTCTTAACCAGTCCATGGATCCTCTCTGTACCTTTGTATGTGATGATCCTTTAAGTCTTCCGAGACCTACCGAGGGAATTCTAGTTAAGACAATAAATCTCTTGTCAAACCCAAAATTCGATGGTGAAGGGCATGCCTCTGCATTTACGCATCTCAAAATATTTGACATTGCTCGACGAAATCTTAAGATTGTACAAGACAATGAAACATGTCGAGTTTTCATCCTCACATTTGAAGGGTGAATTAAATCTTGGTTTAGGACATTGCCAACAAAATTAATCCATAGCTAGAAACAATTCATGGAAATGTTTATCTTTGCTCATGAAAATTATGTTTATGACAAACTCGTTGATAAACTAACAGAAATATGTAGGCTAAGGAATGAATCTGAGAATGATTTATTTCGAAGAGTCATGTAGATTTATCGTAGATTTCTTTAAAGTGATGAACCCTCAGACCAAGAAATATTTGATTGGTTTTCATATCTTGTCTCTATTTCTAAAGAATGTGATATGAACGATCAAGCCATATCCTATTTAGAAAATTCAGATCTGACCACAAACGATATAGGGGGCATAATATTCAATCAACACTCTAACACAGTTGCAGTAGAATTTTCATCAATAATCCTAGACCCGATAGCCTCGGAGTGTGAACCATGTACCGATCCCCCTTCAGAAAATCATCATCATATTATGGTTTGTGACGAACCTCTCATTTAAGAAATCTCGTCATCTTCAAAATCTAAAGACCTTCATGCATTGTATACAAATTTGTTCGATAATAATCATCCACTTGAGCATCCATCTTCCTTTCATACAATACACTCTTCGCATTAATCCTTTAGCGATGAAACATTGAATGATATACCAGATCAAGAAGAGTGTCGAACCTTGATTGATCGAGCACTCATCCTTAACAATACTTCATCCAAAATGCATCCCTTTGAAAGTTCTTTACAATTCAAATTTTCAAAACATTGTGAATCACAATCTGATTTTGATGTCCCTATTTTTAATGATTACTTTCCAATCCCATAATTAAATGAAAACATCAAACCATCACTCATTGATCCTACACAATCTAATATTTCTGACCTTGATGAGCATATGCTAATCACTGAAAATATAAAGTATGCATGGCACCATGAGTTTTGTTATCCTTATGAACAAATCACAACAAACGAACAACTCATCACCACGCAAAGCATAGGAAAATTGAACTGATCCAAGAATAATTTTCATCTCAATCTTCTCTAGAATTACATGTTACTCTCAGAGAGCAGATACATCACTTACCCGTGAATTATATCCCAATACTCCAACACTTCTCAAATGATTATGTTGATTTCATAGGAGAGGCTTTGGATTTATCTTTTGCTCAGTGTTTCCCTCCAACAATCAACTATCAACTCTTCCCTCAGCATGCAGAGTATGTGAAATCTGGACACGGGGAGATTTCTACAGATAATAAATCACTTTAGTTTCATCCAATGATCATGCCAAGTTCTCATTGTCTCAAATCAATTTCTGGAATGAATGTTGTTACCCACTCCGAGACTCCTTCAAATATTGTGTTGCACGTAAATTTCATTTGTGAGCCTAGTTGGGTAAGTTACTCACTTTGTAAATCCATGCAAAAGTCATATAACGATCCTTACAAATTTTATGATGGAATCGAATCTTCGTTGGAGCAATCCTACATGCCCACATGCATCATGAACCAAAATGCTGCCAAATTCAATTTGTTGGGTGGACATTTGTGTGAGTTAATTCTTCTTATCCTTCATCTACCACTGCTCCATTCTCTACAATTGAACTTCATTGAACATGTGACCACAGGTCTGGAGTTGCTTGATTGGATTTACTGGCACTATGCTTACACCTAGCTTCCTTTAAACCAATGTAGGTTAGGTTAGGTATAGGATTAGCATAGTCGTCTTACCTTCTTTCTTCCAACATAGCTTAGATATTTGTTTTTATTTTCATCTGAATAACATAGGTTTATATTTGTTTTGGTTTCTTCAATAAATACCACCAACTGTCATTATCTTAATTTGCAGTTTGTGGTGATCGTTGTAGTTTAATTTCCTTTTCATCAAATTTTTCTTCTTTCAATGCAATGTTTTTCATTTTGTTTCACTAAAAGTTTGGTTTTTCCTTGGTTCTCATCCATCTTCATGAGGAAACCCTGTGAAAAATTCTACTGGAAGATTCATGTTTTTCTTCAGTAACACCTACTCTAATATGAAGAGTTGAATATTTTATTACCCTAAGCTGCTGAAAGAAGAACATATGTTGAAAAATACTTCATAGTTGAGGGAAATGCAATTAAGGTCCTTGAAAAGGAAAAAATACCAATTGTCCATGTGTCATGGGATTTCAGGTGTATTTTGAAGTTTGAAGTGTCTTGACCATTCAACAAACTATATACAATCTTGCTCTTTATTTTCATCCAGGAAAGGCATCATGATTCAAAAACCATAGCAACGAAAACTGGTAAGACTGATGGTTTGATTTTAAACACCTGCACAAGTATGGTTCCCTTTGTTTCCAAAAAGCATTATCTCTAATTTGGTGTCCCATACTAGCATGAATACAAAATTTAGAAATGGTTTTGAATTTTACACAGATGTTTTCCAGAAGGAATTATCTTATCTAACATTGTGCTAAGTTGAATTTTCTAACGAGTTAGATAATAATGTTCAAAATTGGCTAATAAAACAATTCAGAATGTTGAACACTGGTTTCAATTCATAATATATGTTTATCACTTGCTTACAGACTCCTCTTGTGGAGGTTTTTTCTTTCTTGAAGCAAAGATATGACTCGAAGAAGACAAATGAAATGGCCATAGGATATGACACCTAGGAATCTGATTCATGGATCTATTTTCAAATTCTATTGTTGACCTTTCCCAACATGATTCTCTTAAGCGCATTTATTTCTGGAATTTTTTAAGTTGAAATCAATCTTATACCTTGAACAACTTGTCCATGCATGTACAAACATGCAGTTGGCATCACATGTTTGATTTCAACTAATGAATATATGAGCATGTTTATAGCGGGATAATCTCTTGAGTTAGAGAACGTACAAATTCATAGCCAGAACAAAGCATGCCATGGATGAATAATAGAAGTGCATAAAAGTCCCTATATGAAGCACAAGATTGCAAAAGTAAAGGCTACAAAATCATGATGAAGGGTGTAATTCTCATCCAGTGTTAGCATTGAAACCCATATGAATGAAGTATTACACATGTATAAGCTTTCACATGGATTAGTTGTTTCAAGAAGCTGCAAACTGCTAGCTAGTCAGAATCTGTGAATATCCTCTAAGCTGTTGGAAATACTCAATATATAATTTCTTTATCAGTCAACTACATCTCCTAATTACATATTGTTGATCGTCATTCATCTAAAAGGCTTGATTTTTCAGTCACAACAAGAAATTGGACCAAATTCATCTCTAACCCTGAATACATCATCTCTCCTAATTCAACACTTTTCTTCCCATTCTTTCATCATCATCTTTTCCCTTCAAAGCAATTTTTTTCTTCAATTACGTTGTCTTATGACCTGTAATTATATTTCAATACATACATACCTCTCACCTATGTTTGTCTTTTCAAGACATATATACATTTCATTTCTTATTTTTTAAATATTTTGTTATATAATATTAAACAAATAAGCAATGACATATGCTGAAATGTGATGCGAAATGAGAGGAGGGACCACCCCTCATTTTGACAATTTTTAATTTTTTTTTTTGAAATCATTTATTTTGAAATAAATTTTCCCCACATCTCATGAAATTATTTAAAACCATTTTTTAACCAAGCACTATCACAGGAAACCAAGTCAAACATAAACGTATGACGACTCAACTTAGTGGGTATGCAACAAATGCATGACGATGATACATAGACAAAGTTTAGACTTAGAATTTGCAACAACCATTTTCCTAGAGAACTTATATGAATGTGTGCCAACACGATCACTCAGATAAGTTCTCAATATAGGCTCTAGTCCGCTTTCAATTATTTTCATAACTCAACTTCCATCTTTCACCTAGCAAGGTTCATGACTTGGCCTTTGATGTGCATCGAAGGACTTCGTATGAAATCCTTCGATATGCATCAGAGGAGTTAGTACATCGAAGGATTTCATACGAAGTCCTTCGATGCACATCAGAGGCCAAGTCATGAACCTTGCTAGGTGAAATATGGAAGTTGAGTTATGAAAATCGTTGAAAGTGGACTGGAGCCATACTAACTCCTTCGATGCACATCGAAGGATTTCATACGAAGTCCTTCAATGCACATCAAAGGCCAAGTCATGAACCTCGCTAGGTGAAAGATGGAAGTTGAGTTATGAAAATTATTGAAAGCAGACTGGAACCTATCTTGAGAACTTCTTCGAGTGATCGTACTAACTCCTCCAATGGCAAGTCAAAGGAGTTAGTATTAACTCCTCTGATACATAAAAAGATGGATTTCATAAAATGGTCATAACGTTTGACTCGGGTGTCCATTTTGTGTGTGTGTTATACCGTTGTAAGGGTATTTCTAGGATCTACAAGTTTCTAGTTATAGTTTTTAATAAATTCCTAACTTATTTCCATCATATTTCAAGATTAATATCTGGTACATTTTTAGCAACCCCGGAAAATGCAACGCCTCAATCATGAGAAAATGAACCCATAATTGAATCCAGGGAAGTTTACTTGATATTTCAATCAATTAATGTATCAGTTATTTGCATTTAGATGATTATTCTTGATATTTTATTTGGAGTTACTCTCATCTATTGTATGTTGAATGTTGTCAAGTACTGAGCGAAGGAGGGTTGCACTCAACATTCTCGTGGTGAAATCTATAGCTAGAGACGACGAAGGAACAATAACGGAAGATGTAGAAATGATGGAGGAGAAGCAAAGAAAATATCAGGAAAATGGATGAAGAAGAGATCTAGAAACTCCATGAGGATCGACTGTCAAACTTAGGAGGACAAAGATGCCCCCATGCCCAAGGCCAGTCTTCATGATGCGCAAGGCACATATGGCCAAAATCCATGAACACCCACCAACGCTAGGAGACAAATTTGAAATGTAACTTTTGTCCTTTTTACTCATCATCACAAAGAGGATGAGGAAAAACATTGGAAGACGAAAGGTCACGAGGGTAGACGAAAGGCCAAAAGTCTTATTGAACCTCAATAAATACTAGAGTAGAACCCAAAGAAAGGGATTTTGGCTCTCCTAACATTGTACATTTATGAACTACTTTGGGAATACAGTGTCAACTAAAATTGGAGAGATGTCCTCATATTTTTCATGTACTATTGTTGAAACTGTTAATACAGAGAAGTTCTCAGGGCCAACTTTTGACAGAGAAAAGGAATTGCGTGTGGCGGTGTTTTGCTGCGAACTATTTCAAGTAGAATGTTTGTTGTTCACATGGGATGTAAGAGCATGTTTGTTGTTCACCTGGGATGTAAGAGCATGTTTGTTTATGGACTATTCTGATGTAGTATATGTTTTCTTGCAGTTTCATTACTCTTTCTTATATTACATGTCCTGAGCAAATGAGATGCCAATGTATGTGATATAGTGACTTAGACTATTCTGGTTATATATTCAAGTGCATGTGTTATCTGACTTTATTTCTTCATTTCAGCTATCTAGGTGAAGCTATTGGTAGAGTTAGTTCCATGTCACAACTCATTCACTTATGTTAATTGGTTCCTATCTAGGATAGGTTAGATTAGAGATATGCATCTAGAAAGTCTTCATCTACATCTTCTATTTTCATAACCACCATCACTCACCCTCATCGGTGGACTAGCCCACAACCGGTAGAACCAACCAGCAATGGTTGTCGGTCTAGAATCCAGATGGGTTCCCTATTCCAAATGGTGAGAGGTCTAATTATGACTTCTTACTGGGGATAACCCCTTACTTTTATCAGGTGAATTTGGACCCATCAACAGAATCGATGTTAGAAGGAGGGTCAAATGACAAACTTGCCCACATGGAGTCATTTCATTTAACTCTTAACCAACCCATGGCTCCTCTTCATACCTCTGTATGGGATGATCCTTTAAGTCTTCTGAGACCTATTGAGGGCATTCTAGTTAAGACAATCAATCTCTTGTCAAACCCAAAATTCGATGGTGAAGGGCATGTCTATGCATTTACGCATCTCAAAAGATTTGACATCGCTCGACAAAATCTTAAGATTGTACAAGAAAATGAAACATGTTGAGTGTTCATCCTCACATTTGAAAGGCGAATTAAAGCCTCGTTTAGGACATTTCCAACAAAATAAATCCATAGCTAGAAACAATTCATGGAAATGTTTATCGTTTCTCATCAAAATTATGTTTATGACGAACTCGTTGATGAACTAACATAAATACGTAGCCTAAGGAATGAATCTGAGAATGATTTATTTCGAAGAGTCATGCATATTTACTGTAGATTTCCTAAAAGTGATGAACCCTCAAACCAAGAAATATTTGATTGGTTTTCATGTCTCGTCTCTATTTATAAAGAATGTGATCTGAACGATCAAGCCATATCCTATTCACAAAATTTAGATCCGACCACAAACAATATAGGGGGCATAATATTCAACCAACACTTTGACACAGTTGTAGTAGAATATTCATCAGTAATCCTAGACCCCATAGCCCCGGAGTGTGAACCATGTACCGATCCCCCTTCCGAAAATCATGATCATTTTATGGTCTGTGATGAACCTCTGATTGAAGAAATCCCATCATCTTCAAAATCTAAAGACATTCATGCACTGTATACAAATTTGTTTGATAATAATCATCCACTTGAGCATCCATCTGCCTATCATACAATAAATTCTTCACATTACTCCTTTAGCGATGAAACATTGAATGATATACTAGATCAATAAGAGTGTCAAACCTTGATTGATCGAGCACTCATCCTTAACAATACTTCATCCAGAATGCATCCTTTTGAAATTCCTTTGCAATTCAAATTTCTGAAACATGGTGAATCACAATCTGATTTTGATGTCCCTATTTTTAAAGATTGCTTTCCAATCCCATAATTGAATGAAAGCATTGACCTATCACTCATTGATCATATGCAATATGAGATTTATAACCTTGATGAACATATGTTAATCACCGAAAATCTAAAGTATGCATGGCACCATGAGTTTGTTTATCCTTATGAAAAAATCACAACAAACGAACAACTCATCACCACACAAAGCATAGGAAAATTGAACTCATCCAAGAATATTTTTCATCTCAATCTACTCTAGAATTACATGTTACTCCCTGAGAGCAGATACATCACTTACCTGTGAACTCTATCCCAATACTCCATCACTTCTCGCATGATTATGTTGATTTCATAAGAGAGGATTTGGATTTATCTTTCGCTCAGTGTTTCCCTCCAGCAATCAACTATCAACTCTTCCCTCAACATGCGGAGGATGTAAAATCTGGACACAGGGAGATTTGTACAGATAATGAAGCACTTTAGTTTCATCCAATGATTATGTCAAGTTCTCATTGTCTCACCTCAATTTCTGGAATGAATGTTGTTACCCACTCCGAGACTCCTTCAAATATTATGCTACACATAAATTTCATTTGTGAGCCCCGTCGGGTAAGTCACTCACTTTGTAACTCCATGCAACAATCATATAACGATCCTTACAAATTTTATGATGGAATCGAATCTTGGTTGGAGGGATCCTACATGTCCACATGCATCATGAACCATAATGCTGCCAAATTCAATTTTCTGGGTGGACATTTGTGTGAGTTAATTCTTTTTATCCTTCATCTATCACTACTCCATTCTTTGCAATTGATCTTCACTGAACATGTGACCACAGGTTTGGAGTTGCTTGATTGGCTTTACTAGCACTATGCTTACACCTAGCTTCCTTTAGCCAATGTAGGTTAGGTTAGGTATAGGATTAGCATAGTTGTCTTACTTCCTTTCTTCCTACATAGCTTAGATATTTGTTTTTATTTTCATCTAAATAACACATGTTTAGATTTTTTTTGGTTTCTTTAATAAAGACCACCAACTCTCATTAGCTTAATTTGCAGTTCATGGTGATCGTTGTAGTTTAATTTCATTTTCATCAAAGTTTTCTTCTTTCAGTGCGATGTTTTTCATTTGTTTCACTAAAAGTTTGGTTTTTCCTTGGTTCTCATCCATCTTCATGAGGAAACCCTGTGCAAAATTCTACTGGAAGATTCATGTTTTTCTCCAGTAACACCTACTCTAACATGCACAATTGAATAGTTTATTACCCTAAGCTGTTGAAAGAAGAACATATGTTGAAAAATACTTTGCAGCTGAGGGAAATGCAGTTAAGGTCCTTGAAAAGGAAAAATTACCAATTTTCCATGTGTCACGGGTTTTAAGGTGTATTTTGAAGTTTGAAGTGTCTTGACCATTCAATAAACTATATACATTATTGCTCTTTATTTTCATCTAGGAAAGGCACCATGATTCAAAAACCATAGCAATGAAAACTGGTAAGATTGATGGTTTGATTTTAAACACATGCACAAGTATGGTTCCCTTTGTTTCTAAAAAGCATTATTTATGATTTGGTGTCCCATACTAGCTTGAATACAAACTT
>JZKD02S0319616.1:211613-244597 GCA_000966675.3 Picea glauca | reverse complement strand
TTATCTGTTAGGTAGTCTTGAAGAGATTGCCAGGAATTTTTTTTCTCTTCAATGTGCTGTGGGACATAAATATTAAAGAGACTTACCGTTTGTCCTGATTCCTTATGGAGCAGTTGGGTGAATATCCAATGCATGCAAAGGTCGGAGCGGGTTAGTTCTATTTTGGAGTTGTTCCACAAAGTGCAGAGTCCTCCTGATGCGCTTATAGCGTTGTCGGCTAAACCCTGGTTGTTTCTCCATACGTTTTTCAAAACTTTTATTGAGTCCTGCTGACTCATCTTGGTTTCCTGGATAAGTAGGATGTTCGTTCTCGTTGCTTTGATTATATCCCTGAGAGCTTCTTCCTTCTTTTTGCTGCCGAGACCACTACAGTTCCAGGATGTTAATTTCATTGATTATTTTGAGGGGGAGAGTGACCTCCTTGGGAGGCCTTAGTCAGCTTCCTGGTTTGCCTTACTCCCATTAGTTGCTTGATGGTTGGTTGAGCTCCTTTGAGAACGTCCTTGTACGTTTCCCGATCCCTTTCTGCCTTTTTGGACTTCCTACCTCTGCCTGGTCGCTTTGGAGTGTCCCAGGCTTCACTCATTCCATCTGTTTCATTCCCTGACGAGATGTCTCCCTCCTCGATGCCTTGATCCGCCCCATTCCTTGGGGGGGATATCTCTCCCTCGTCGATGCATTGAACCACCCCATTCTCTGTTCCTTCTGCTGCTTTTGAGGATCCTCTGGTTTCCTGGATTTGGACACCTCTTCCTTCTTCACCTTGGTCGGTGTTGCTTGAAACCATCGTTTCACCTTCGATTTCCAGCTCGTTGAAACTGTTTGTCATCTCTTGATTCCCTGGATTGCCTTGAGCCGGCGTTGGATTGTCTCTTCGTGGGCCATTGGACTTCAACCTTCCTTTCCGAGGTTGCTGCCATCCCTCCTCCCCTTCTTTCTGTGGGGTTTTTGGGCAGTTCCTCTGGAAGTGTCTGTATTCATGACATCCTCTGCATTTAAACGGTAGTTGTTCATAGTCCAGTTTTTGCAGGTGGTGCCACTCCCCCACCTTCAGTTTTACCACTTCTGGCAAGCCTACTTCCAATTCAACTTCCACGCAAATTCTAGCACAAGAATATTGGTCTTTTGGGTCGGCTTTGTCGATGTAATGGCCTAGTCCATTCCTGATAGCTTGCAGCGACGAGGAATTCCAGCAGTGGATTGGTAGGTTTGGGAGTCTGACCCAGACCGGGACGTCTTTTGGCACTTTCGAGGCAGGATCGAAGTTTGGAGTCCAACGATTCAGATAAAGGCCCTGTGCGCCCATGAAATATGGCTCATTCCTAAAGATTAAGTCTCGATCCTCTTGGGAGATGAACTCGAAGATGAAATAGCCCCTTCCAACGGCGTAGTAGGTTACACTGTTTTTTATTAATGGCCTCCAGTTTCTTTGGATCCAATTGTCTATTGTCCTGGTTGAGGGCCAGAGCCCCATGAACTGACATACCAAACCTCGCTCTGATAAGGAGATTTCTACTTTCATTGGTTGTTCCAGGGGAAGATTGATTTCTGGTACGTCCTCCAGTCTTCTTACAAAGCTTGATGGTTCACCTTGGATCGCTTTCTTCCTGCAAGCAGTGACTAGTTTGTTGAAGGACACAGAGGGGGAGGGAGGGGGCGGCGGCTCCCCTCCACCCTGGCTCGACATGGTAGCAGCGACACGAACCCTAGCTCAGCTTTTTACCTCCGCGCGCATTCAGAGCGATTTTTCCATCATTGATGAATTTAGAGCCTAGTGGATCTCCAAATAGTTATCAACAACCATTCCAATATATTTGAAGAGAAGCTTAAGGGTCTTCCACCTGCTCGATATCATGACCATGTTATTCATTTGCAACCAAGAAGTGTACCACCTAACATTAGGACTTACAGGTATCCATATGCACATAAGTGTGATATTGAGTGTATGATCCAATAAATGTTAGAGGTGGGAATCATTCAGTCTATCCAAAGTTATTTCTCTTCATTAGTAGTGATGGTTACGAAGAAGGATGGTTCATGGTGTATGTGTCTAGATTATAGACAACTCAAAAAAATGACCATCAAATATAAGTTTCCTATTCCTATAATTGATGGATTTTGAGATGAATTTCATGGAACAATTTTATTTACTAAGTTGGATCTTTGTTCGAGATATCATCAAATCATAGTGAGGCAGGAAGACATTTCCAAAATAGACTTTATAAAAAATCGCCCTTAAAATAGACTACAAAGATTAAGGTCGTGGAGGACCACATAGGGAACCAACAAGAGGTTCTCAAACTATTGAAGGAAAACTTTGTTATGGCACAAAATAAGATGAAAAAACAAGCAGATCAACATCGCAGTGAAAGGGAATTTGAAGTAGGGGATTGTGTATTTTTTAAGATACAACCATATGAATGGATTTCCCTCAAGAAATAAAATAAGGACAATCAATTAGGACCCAAATATTATGTCCCATATAAGGTGTTGCAAAGGATTGGATGTATGCATTACAAATTGGATTTTTCTCCATCTTCACGTGTACATCTAGTCTTCCATGTTTCTTACTTAAAGAAGGTAATCAATGACAATATCCCAACCAAAAATATTTTACCAAAGGTTAATGAAGAACAAAAAATCATACTAGAACCATAAACAATCCTTAAAACAAGGATTAAGTGGTTGTGAAATCGAGCAATTACTGAGTACCTCATAAAATGGAAGAACCTACCAGTAGAAGAGGCGACATGGGAAGATGATTTTTTCATGCAGAAACACCCACAGTTAGTCAAGTGTTGAGGACAACACTTGTTTTAAGGGGAGGATAATGTTGATCCCTAGAAAAATCCTCATGTTAAGTATAAAACCCCTTATTAATCCCTATATTGAATTATTATATTTCTAGTGTTATATTTGTATGTAGGTTAAAACCCTTCATTGTACCCTTTCATTGTAATTTTACCATTTGCTTCCTATATATATATATACACACACACACATGCACACACACCAATGAGGCCTTATCTTAGGATCATCTCATCTCATCTTGCACATTAAATATATTGTAAAATGAGGTTTCCCCCTTGAAGTGGACTTTTATTCATTGACCTTTTATCATTCTCTAAGAGTTGGTTCATAACAAAGCTTATAGTTTCTTTTACTTATCATTGAGAAAGGAGAATGAATTTTCCTTCCAATTTTTTTTGTGAAGTGGTTCCCACATTGGTTAATAGTGTTCTTGATAGGGCTTAGATCTCCACTCCCAATGGAGATACTTTTTAACTTAATCAACCTACATTAATTGGATGTGGTTTATTATGATATACTCTTTGAATCACATTTTGTATAACCATTGGAGCCTAACGTTGCCACTATTGTGGAATGGAAATGATAGGTTTAATTATCATCAGTCATGCAAATGTATTTATTTTGGATCGTTAATATTTTCAGAAGTTATATATGAAAATTTGAATTTAATATATATTTGTTGCTACTTATAATTAGATGGTGAATAATATGTGATATGATTTACTACTCATATTGCATTTAATGAGTTCCAATTATTAAATATGAATGATGGAAACAAGGATTTTATTAAGCTTTGAGAATGCATGTCTTGTGGAAGCTAAATGGGTGCATAGTTGAATAGTGGTGGGGCCTTGATTTTCCTAGGTAACCTTAGTATACATTAAACCAAGTGACATTTCACTTGTTAGCTATCCAATTTTTATTATTGTTCAAATTTATTTATTATATTGTATTTAGAAGGTAGTTATTTCTTTTCATTTGCTTTCCCAACCTCTATACAAGGAGGATATGGAGACTTGAATAAAAGGGAGAAAATATAGCATGTAAGCTTTAACTCTATAAATGAATTTGAATTTCGTGTTTTTTCAATCTCGCAAGTATTCTGATAAAAACTTATAATGGAAAGATCTCTTAAAACAAAAATTAAGCATTAGAGTGAAAAGAAATACACTTTCTTCTTTAGTTATATTGGTTTACCTATATTTATGGTTATACCTTTATGTTCAATTTTATAAGTTTGACCAAATTATATATATATATATATATATATATATATATATATATATATATATATATATATATATATATAGATGTAGATGTAGATGTAGATGTAGATGTAGATGTAGATGTAGATGTAGATCTTCTTATTTAAAGGTATTCACCATATGAGGCTTATCCTACTTAATTATATGTTGTTATGAGTAGCATATGGTTTTGGCAACATCCTACTTATTTATGCCTTAACCAATTATCAACATGTCAATTGGACTATGTCATCTAGCTATAAAACATTTTAACAAAATAATCTTTCTTGGGTATATCTATTGATATCTTGTTATTTTATGACGTTTGCATATTTTCCTCTATTTTCTCTTTAAAATTTAATTTGATGATTAGTTTACTTTGATTTAAGTTCTACATATCTTTTCCTTATATAACTATTAGTCATACCTTTTAGAATTGCATTACATTTATGTTTCATGTTGTTTTGCTTTATTTTTGGTCTATGTAACTTAGCATTTAATTAATGATAACAAATTTTAACTTACATTTAACAAGATTTTATCACTAACTTAAGGAAAATTTAAAATTTAATATTTTGTTTTGCTTTATTTTTAGTCTATATAATTTAGCATTTAATTAATGATAACAAATTTTAACTTACATTTAATAAGATTTTATCACTAACTTAAGGAAAATTTAAAACTTAATATGCAAACAGTTAAGGAGTTTTAGTACTATTAAGGATGAAAATCTTGACTAATTATTCTAACAAATCAATCTTCTTTTAAATATTGGTTTTAGAGATTAAATGACTAGGTTTTCATTCCCTTAAATCTTCTCTTAAATATTGGTTTTAGAGATTAAATGACTAGGTTTTCATTCCCTTCTTCCACTTGACCAATAATACAAAAGTGTTTTCAATGCCAATTCTAGCATCAACAAACTAACTACATATCAAGTTGGCAAATAATTCAAGTGGGAAACACCTTCAACTGAGAGAGATTACTATTTATATCACATTTTTTATCCTAGTTCAAAAGGATCCAATATTTCCTTATGTTTTTTATTTAAAATTTTAACTTAGATAAATCAATAGTTTCTCTTTAGGTAGCTCAATTTTTTTTTAAATATATATGATATATGTAATAACAAATATTATATACAAAAGAGTTATATAGTTTTTTCTAAAAATAGATAGGATTTCATAGGATAGAGATATCCTTATATTTCCTTAACATTAAAAATAAACAACACTAGATCACCTAACATCAAAAAATTAAGTTTCATCCAAAAACTAGGATAATACTTAAGACAATGAAAAGAGATAATTTTTATCAATGTCCCTATGTGAAAGACTAATTATTTAGTATAATAGCAAAACTAAAGAGTAAAAATTAGGGTGCTTAATCATTCAAAAATTTTGATGTAAGTGTAGAGGTATGAGGGACCCAAAGATGCCTAAGGGAGAAAGCCGATGCGAGAAACCAAGCTAGTCACCAATCATAATTGGCTTGTATTCCCTTGCTCCTAGAACATTCCTCTTCAGATAGTCTAGACTATGTTACACTTTATATATTTTCATCCTCATATTAATAATATTAGTCTTTAAGTATGAAATGCAATTAGATACCTTCTTACTCTATGGTAGAGTTGGATTCCATGTTCTAGGCATCTTCCAGAGCAATGGAAAATCACACCTTAATGGTCCAAAATAGGATTGAGGTCTAAGAAAAGAGATTATGCCTTCTTTGAGTGTGAACAAGGTCCTTCAAATGTGCACTAAGGATATAGATGTCATATTCTTTACCTTGGATTTCCAAATGATCTTTAACATGCTTTTCCATACACTACTAAATATGGGGTCAAAATTCGACAAAAATGGCCGACGATAAGGATAAAATTAATCATATCGTTGAAAATTAAGACATAATATTAAAATTTTAATCATTTTCTCTGGGCTCTTGATGAACGTATTACTTTCGACGAACATCTATATTCGTCTCTCTTTCAACAATAATTCTTCTATCTATCGATGAACGTAGAGAATGCCAACTACCCATTTGAAAATGGTTTAACGTTCACTGACTTGGTCAACTTTGACATAGTCAATGTTCGTCGGAAGATTGACGACGGTGAGTGATTTTGACAATTTTGTTATAGGTATGACGGTTATAAAATATTTTTATGCTCATTGTTCGTTTCGTGATTTATTAGTCTTTTTTCTATGTGTTGGATTACTGAGAGGGGGGGTGAATCGATAATACAACAATTTAATCCTTTTTAACCATAAAATGCAAGTGTTATATCAATGTAGCATTATCATCTAATAGTTGCAGAGTAAATAAACAATGAACAAATGAGAAATCATACACATATATAGTACACCAGTGTTTTTATGTGGAAACCCAAAGCAGGAGAAAGCCACATAATGTTTTTTCTTATATGTCTTTAAGAATTACATTCATTGGAAGCACCAACTTCATTTGTTTTCCAGCTGCAACTGGAAGGAGGCTCCAACCCCCTAGTTTATCAGGCTACAACTTGAGGGAAGCTCCAACTCCCCAATTCTCTGGCTACAACCAGAAGGCGGCTACAACCCCCTATGTTCTTCAGCTACAACTGGAAGGTGGCTACAACCACATGTCCTTTCCCCATCCAACCGCCCTAAAATATAAGTAGAATGATGGAACCATTGTCACACTATCACTGTGAGATATATTGTTGTAAACTTGTAACAATCAACCTGCACCAAACAACCTGTAACAACCTATACCAATAACTTGTGCCAACCTGTACCATACATCAACATGTACCTCAACCTGTACCATAAACAAATGCATCAACCATGCACCAAACCTGTACAAATAACATGTCCAAACAACCTATCACAACAACTTGTCTCATCAATCTTATCAACCAAATCATATCTACTCACCAGGATCAATCACCAATACAACTCTCAACTATATGCACAATATCACCAATATGTGCATCAACCAAGCATAACACAACAACTCATAATCATCACCAAGATCAATATGTGCTTCTAATAATATACCAAGACAAGTATGCTACATCATCCATAAACCATGTGTCAACAATACTACTAACAAGTGCCTCCAACCATGTACCAAGTATGTACCAATCATGAATCAACTACTCATCAACTATGACTTATCAAGATGTACCATCATCATCAACTATACACCTCATGTATGTGCCAACTCGTCAACTACTTATCTCAACCATGTACCCAACATGTACCTCAACTAAAATCCCTCATCAATTTCATCATCCAAATCTGATTTGTAACTCTATAATAGACTTGGTGTATATGATCACATACTTGCAAACCTTCCTTAACTTTAACAACAAGAGACTATCATTTTCATCAAACTTTACTTTAGTCTCACATGACTAATTTTGGATTAGNTTTAAGTATGAAATGCAACTAATGACCTTCGTACTCTATGGTAGAGTTGGATTCCATGTTCTAGGCGTCTTCGAGAGCAATGGAAAATCACACTTTAATGGTCCAAAATAGGATTGAGGTCTAAGAAAAGAGATTCTTCCTTTTTTGAGTGTGACCAAGGTCCTTTAAATGTGCGTTAAGGATATAAATGTCATATTCTTTACTTTGTATTTCTAAATGATCTTTAACATTACTTTCCATACATTACTAAATATAGGGTTAAAATTCGACAAAAATGTCTGATAATAAGGATAAAATTAATCATATAGTTGAAAATTAAGACATAATATTAAAATTTTAATTATTTTTTTTTGGGTTCTTGATGAACGTTGTACTTCCAATGAATATCTATATTCGTCTCTCTTTCAACGATACTTCTTCTATCTATCGACTAACGTAGAGAATGCCAACTCTTTGAAAATGGTTTAACGTTCACTGACTTGGTCAACTTTGACATAGTCAACGCTCGTCGGAAGATTGATGACGGTGAGTGATTTCGACTATTTTGTTATAGGTATGATAGTTATAAAATATTTGTATGCTCATTGTTAGTTTCATGATTTATTAGTTTTTTTTCTATGTGTTGGATCACTGAGAGGGGGGGTGAATCAATAATAGAGCAATTTAATCCTTTTTAACCATAAAATACAAGTGTTATATCAACGTAGAATTATCATCCAATAGTTGCAGAGTAAATAAACAATGAACAAATGTGCAATCATACACATACAAAGTACACCAGTGTTTTTATGTGGAAACCCAAAGCGGGAGAAAGCCACACAATGCTTTTTCTTATATGCCTTTAAGAATTACATTCATTGGAAGCACCAACTTCATTTGTTTTCCAGCTGCAACTGGAATGAGGCTCCAACCCCCTAGTTTCTCAGGCTACAGCTTGAGGGAAGCTCCAACTCCCCAATTCTTTGGCTACAACCAGAAGGCGGCTACAACCCCCTATTCTCTCCAGCTACAACCGAAAGGTGGCTACAACCACATGTCATTTCCCCATCCAACCGCCCTGAAATATAAGTAGAATGATGGAAATACTGTCACACTATCACTGTGAGATATATTGTTGTAAACCTGTAACAATCAACCTGCACCAAACAACCTATACCAATAACATATGCCAATATGTACCATACATCAACATGTACTTCAACTTGTACCATAAACAAATGCATCAACCATGCACCAAACATGTACAAATAACATGTCACAATAACCTGTTGAAACAACCTCTCACAACGACATGTCTCATCAATCTTATCAACCAAATCATATCTACTCACCAAGATCAATCACCAATACAACTCTCAACCATATGCACAATATCACCAATATGTGCATCAACCAAGCATAACACAACAACTCATAATCATCACCAAGATCAATATGTGCTTCTAATCATATACCAAGACAAGTATGCTACATCATCCATAAACCATGTGTCAACAATACTACTAACAAGTGCCTCCAACCATGTACCAAGTTTGTACCAAGCATGCATCAACTACTCATCAACTATGACTCATCAAGATGTACCAACATCATTAACTATACACCTCATGTATGTGCCAACTCATCAACTACTTGTCTCAACCATGTACCCAACATGTACCTCAACTAAAATCCCTCATCAATTTCATTATACAAATCTGATTTGTAACTCTATAATAGACTTGGTGTATATGATCACACACCTGCAAACCTTCCTTATCTTTAACAACAAGAGACTAACATTTTCATCAAGCTTCACTTTAGTCTCACATGACTAATTTTGGATTAGTCAACAACCCTAACTTGCAATAATCATAACTATGTACCTATAATGAATAAAGATCTTGTAAAGGTATACAATGTTCTTCAGTGTCTTTTATGCAATTCCTCCAGATTTCACTACTTGGAACCTCTCAGAAAAGGAGTTATAGCAAAAGTGACATACCTTGTTGAATTCTAGCTTATTCTAGAAATCTAACTTGTAGAGAATGCCTCGCACGGAATATTTGTTGTATAGATCTGAAAATTGTACACAACATACTACATACTGTACTCTAACCAATAAATTTGGTCTTACTTAATTTTGATCTTTTATGAAGAATTTATGACATTTTTACCCAAAACACCTGTTTTAGAGTAGTTTTAGGACTAGCCACAAACCCTATTTTCCACGGAGTGTAACTCCAAAAATACAATGACCCACAAGATAAAATTTTTATCACAACTACTTGAATATGTTTCCTCAATGGGATCCATATTTTGTAGTCTGGATCATTCTAGAAAAATAGTTATTGTGAAAATGGTGAGATGACCTGTAAATAACATACCTTAGAAAGCATCATCAAAATAATTTATCTTCCCTTGAATTTCTGTCTTCTTTACTTCACCTTCCCTATGAAATTCGCCTTAGATATCCTTTGGTTACCTCAGTCACTTGTATATATTCAATATGCTCAAGTGTAATTAAAATGAGAAACCCTTGCCTCTTATTTATACTTTTATGTAGCTTCCTCAAGGGGTTACCTTCTAACCATCTTAAACCACTTTCCTTGTTTTAGGGCTAACCCAATTCTAACCACTTGTCCACTTAGTAATTTCTCCATTAAATTTATTATTTAAATAATTTATTTGTATCCACTTTTACTTATATTACACTCATCACTTCACTTTATCATTTACCTTCTAAAATCTCTTAAACCACTTTTCTTATTTTAGGGCTAGCCCACTTCTAACCACTTGTCCACTTAGTAATTTCTCCATTAACTTTATTATTTAACTAATTTATTTTGTATCCACTTTGAATTATAGTACACTCATCACTTCACTTTATTATTTAAATAATTTCTTCTTTGCAACCATTTTGACTACTTTGACCTTTTGGGGCTTCTAGATNTTTAAGTATGAAATGCAACTAATGACCTTCGTACTCTATGGTAGAGTTGGATTCCATGTTCTAGGCGTCTTCGAGAGCAATGGAAAATCACACTTTAATGGTCCAAAATAGGATTGAGGTCTAAGAAAAGAGATTCTTCCTTTTTTGAGTGTGACCAAGGTCCTTTAAATGTGCGTTAAGGATATAAATGTCATATTCTTTACTTTGTATTTCTAAATGATCTTTAACATTACTTTCCATACATTACTAAATATAGGGTTAAAATTCGACAAAAATGTCTGATAATAAGGATAAAATTAATCATATAGTTGAAAATTAAGACATAATATTAAAATTTTAATTATTTTTTTTTGGGTTCTTGATGAACGTTGTACTTCCAATGAATATCTATATTCGTCTCTCTTTCAACGATACTTCTTCTATCTATCGACTAACGTAGAGAATGCCAACTCTTTGAAAATGGTTTAACGTTCACTGACTTGGTCAACTTTGACATAGTCAACGCTCGTCGGAAGATTGATGACGGTGAGTGATTTCGACTATTTTGTTATAGGTATGATAGTTATAAAATATTTGTATGCTCATTGTTAGTTTCATGATTTATTAGTTTTTTTTCTATGTGTTGGATCACTGAGAGGGGGGGTGAATCAATAATAGAGCAATTTAATCCTTTTTAACCATAAAATACAAGTGTTATATCAACGTAGAATTATCATCCAATAGTTGCAGAGTAAATAAACAATGAACAAATGTGCAATCATACACATACAAAGTACACCAGTGTTTTTATGTGGAAACCCAAAGCGGGAGAAAGCCACACAATGCTTTTTCTTATATGCCTTTAAGAATTACATTCATTGGAAGCACCAACTTCATTTGTTTTCCAGCTGCAACTGGAATGAGGCTCCAACCCCCTAGTTTCTCAGGCTACAGCTTGAGGGAAGCTCCAACTCCCCAATTCTTTGGCTACAACCAGAAGGCGGCTACAACCCCCTATGCTCTCCAGCTACAACTGAAAGGTGGCTACAACCACATGTCATTTCCCCATCCAACCGCCCTGAAATATAAGTAGAATGATGGAAATACTGTCACACTATCACTGTGAGATATACTGTTGTAAACCTGTAACAATCAACCTGCACCAAACAACCTATACCAATAACCTATGCCAATATGTACCATACATCAACATGTACTTCAACTTGTACCATAAACAAATGCATCAACCATGCACCAAACATGTACAAATAACATGCCACAATAACCTGTTGAAACAACCTCTCACAACAACATGTCTCATCAATCTTATCAACCAAATCATATCTACTCACCAAGATCAATCACCAATACAACTCTCAACCATATGCACAATATCACCAATATGTGCATCAACCAAGCATAACACAACAACTCATAATCATCACCAAGATCAATATGTGCTTCTAATCATATACCAAGACAAGTATGCTACATCATCCATAAACCATGTGTCAACAATACTACTAACAAGTGCCTCCAACCATGTACCAAGTTTGTACCAAGCATGCATCAACTATGACTCATCAAGATGTACCAACATCATTAACTATACACCTCATGTATGTGCCAACTCATCAACTACTTGTCTCAACCATGTACCCAACATGTACCTCAACTAAAATCCCTCATCAATTTCATTATACAAATCTGATTTGTAACTCTATAATAGACTTGGTGTATATGATCACACACCTGCAAACCTTCCTTATCTTTAACAACAAGAGACTAACATTTTCATCAAGCTTCACTTTAGTCTCACATGACTAATTTTGGATTAGTCAACAACCCTAACTTGCAATAATCATAACTATGTACCTATAATGAATAAAGATCTTGTAAAGGTATACAATGTTCTTCAGTGTCTTTTATGCAATTCCTCCAGATTTCACTACTTGGAACCTCTCAGAAAAGGAGTTATAGCAAAAGTGACATACCTTGTTGAATTCTAGCTTATTCTAGAAATCTAACTTGTAGAGAATGCCTCGCACGGAATATTTGTTGTATAGATCTGAAAATTGTACACAACATACTACATACTGTACTCTAACCAATAAATTTGGTCTTACTTAATTTTGATCTTTTATGAAGAATTTATGACATTTTTACCCAAAACACCTGTTTTAGAGTAGTTTTAGGACTAGCCACAAACCCTATTTTCCACGGAGTGTAACTCCAAAAATACAATGACCCACAAGATAAAATTTTTATCACAACTACTTGAATATGTTTCCTCAATGGGATCCATATTTTGTAGTCTGGATCATTCTAGAAAAATAGTTATTGTGAAAATGGTGAGATGACCTGTAAATAACATACCTTAGAAAGCATCATCAAAATAATTTATCTTCCCTTGAATTTCTGTCTTCTTTACTTCACCTTCCCTATGAAATTCGCCTTAGATATCCTTTGGTTACCTCAGTCACTTGTATATATTCAATATGCTCAAGTGTAATTAAAATGAGAAACCCTTGCCTCTTATTTATACTTTTATGTAGCTTCCTCAAGGGGTTACCTTCTAACCATCTTAAACCACTTTCCTTGTTTTAGGGCTAACCCAATTCTAACCACTTGTCCACTTAGTAATTTCTCCATTAAATTTATTATTTAAATAATTTATTTGTATCCACTTTTACTTATATTACACTCATCACTTCACTTTATCATTTACCTTCTAAAATCTCTTAAACCACTTTTCTTATTTTAGGGCTAGCCCACTTCTAACCACTTGTCCACTTAGTAATTTCTCCATTAACTTTATTATTTAACTAATTTATTTTGTATCCACTTTGAATTATAGTACACTCATCACTTCACTTTATTATTTAAATAATTTCTTCTTTGCAACCATTTTGACTACTTTGACCTTTTGGGGCTTCTAGATGACTCATGAGGGTTCTCCAACTTCACATGGCAATAACTCTCTAACCGTGAGGAGTTATGTGATGTTCCACATACCACCGGAAATGACATGACATGTACTATCTATCTAGAATAGTCTTACCTTCAAATATATTAAAACTCATACCATTATACATCAAACAAACTTGGGTCCATTACCCAAATCTTTATGCTACCAGAATTCACTACCAAACTTTCTTCAAGGGTTGACATCAATGAAAACCAACCCAAATAATCGACACTATGTTCTACTTGCCTCAAATCCAATTCTTGATCTGCATATCCCGGATTTTGTACTTTGAAGGATACAAATGTTTAATATTATTTTGTCTCTTTTTTAAATACCGAGATTGGATCCCTAACTCTTAGGCCCTTTTTCATTTGGGGATACAAATTGTTGCCTAGGAAATAGGTATGAATATGTCTACTCAATTTCATTTAATTACTATAAAATTTGTCTTGGTTTATTTCTCTTTTATTGTTTGATTTTACTACTTTCTTATAATCAAGCTTTGGAACTTATGTTGTAAAAATGTATGGTTTTGATTTCTTTATTAATTGTTGACTATTGTTATAAACCTTTAATAAATCTATGATGAAAATGGACTAGTTATCTAGTACATATGGGGTCAATATAATTCGATGGCATTTGTATCGTAAGAATATATTCATATATTAATGTACTTATATTGCTTCAGTGTATTTTTTTGTAAATATAGGAAATCCCAATGCTAACACCTGAAGAGAGTGAAAGGATGATTGCTAGGTTAAGGGTTGCATTGGAGGCATAGGTTGGCGATGAGAAATTTTATTTCCATTGCAATATAGGGGCTTGAAAAGAAGAAGACTTGTAAGGAAAAAAGTTGAAAGACATTGTTGGAAGTATGGGAATTGTGAAGGGGGGAATACATATCGTCCCATGGTAAGTTAGTCATTATATATGTCTTTGTAATGATTGTATTTATAAAATTTTCTTTCGTTTTAATATTTTTTATATACACCAATGTTGATGCAGTAGCATCGCCTTCAAAGTCAACAGCGCATGCGTGGAGGAAAACAGATGACATCTTAGCAATGACAGAGTTTCAAATCAAGCATTTAACTCAGAATTTAATCGATTGTTGAGATATTTTTGTAAACAACATTTTAAAATGTAAATTGTTTGTAAAGTCTTGAAGGAATGTAAAAAATGAAAATATGGAGTGTCGACTCTATCTGGCAATAACTAGTATTTATTGTAATAGGACAGAGTAGGTAATAGATTTGAATTTTGAAATGATAGATTTCAGAACAGGACAAGAGAGCTCGTGGAGCCGGTCCTTAGATAGTTCATTGTTGCATTGTAATAGATTAGTATGCATGAGTATTGTAGGAGATTAGTAGAGTAGAGTAGCAGAAAACACTATGTATTTCGTTTTTCATGAATGAATAGAACAGACATAAATTGTTCCAAATACTTGGACTGTGTTCATTTCATGTGTGGTTGAATGAATTTTATTCTCTGTGTATGATTTGTTACATTTCATTTTATGTATGAGTGTTCGAGAGATTAATTGTATGAGTTCGTGACGAAGCTGGTTAAGTTTCAATCGTTTTTCTTCTGATACTTGTATGCAAGGTGTGCATCTTGAACGCAAGGATTGTGTCAACTGAGTCTCAGATTGAATCAGAGAGAATCAAAGAAACTCAGACCAGGTGCAAGGTGTGCACATCGTCAAGAAACCAACAAGCTTCGAAGAACCAATGCATAAGAACACCAGGTGGGTGAGAAGCATTTTCTTTTCAAGAAAATCCTTTGAACTGAGTTATTTGAAATCTTGAGAACGCAAAGTGTGCGTGGGAGATCGAATCATTTTAAGGATAGAAGATCAAAAGAGATAACACTTTCTCGAGTGTTGGCGAGATCCCAGAGACATATTCGTCAGGATAGAAAAGGTTTGGAACCTTTGAAAGAAGATAAATATTCCAAGGTGGAGAGATATCAGAAGTTCAGGAGGAAGAATGACCATGATCATTGGATCATAGGGAATAAAATTGACAACCAATATATTAGAAGAAGTGTGTGAACCTTATCACTTCGCATACAGAGGAGAGAGGCTACTGGGGTTAAAACTTGAGATTTCCAGAGTCTGGAGACCCGGAATAGAATCTCGACCATCTGATCAGTGAGATAAATCTAAGTCGTCAGATCACTGAAGGTGAAGACTAAGCGTCAGATTGCCAGGACGAATCACAGCCATTGATTGTTGTAAGCTCAGGAGGGAGAGCGGCTTGAAACTTGAAATTCCCAAAGTCTGGAGTGTCAGAACGTCGAAGTGGAATCTCAGTCATTCGACTGGTCAAGCATGAGCCATTAGATATCACGGGCACACAAGGAGCCAAGTTGAGACTTGAAATACCCCGAGCGCGGACAGTTGAAGGGTCGTGAGTCATTGATCTGTGAGGAGACACTTGTCAGCAGATCTCGTACTCTGGGAAAAGATGAATTAAGTTTTCAATTTGAGAACTGAAAATGTTGGAGCATGGAGACCTGAAGTCTCGGAATAATATTTGGGCCATTGGATTCAGAGGACACGCGACAACAGATCAACATTTCACTGACTCACAGAGCAGAAAAGTCAAAGGGAATATTTGTGAGAATTCACGAAACACAAACTTGTGAAATCATTTCAGCCGTTAAATCTAGGGTGACAGGTGGCATAGATCCACACACGTCAGAGATTAGAGCATTGAGAGAAGTTGAATGAATGATGGAACTCTCGGAGGGAGAACCACTGACGCAATCTCGACCATCAGATTGTGGGAGGATTGAATTCGTTGACCCATGGCAAAGGAATATCGGTCTTTTGGGTATCGGGTGAAGGGAGATAAGTTGTATCGTAAACCCTCGATCCGTGAAATCCCGACGCGCTCAAAGGATGAGCCCCAGGTCATGGTGAGGGGTCACGTAGAGAAGGATAAGGGAGGAGCTAGCAAGTGCTAAGCCCCTCTCAGAGTTTCAGAGATCGGGAGAGTCGGGGTGACTCATGTACAAAACACCCGAGACACGAAATCGTGAAATGCCTTTTGAGAGGCAGGCGGTCACAACCGGTGGTCGCGTTGAGGGAACTCACACCGAGTGCCTATTTGCATGGGTGTAATTCACAGATGACATGTCGATTTGTTTAGTAGAGGTTCCAACAAGGACCCGAAAGAGATAATCTAGCTCAGTTTAGTGACGATCCATTGATCGGGAGGTCAACAGACCCTGTTGAGGTAGTGGGGTTGCATCAAATGTTATTGATTGTTTGTAATTGTAAAGATAAATTCTCCTTGGTGGTTGTCGCTGGATAAATATCTGCGAAGTAGTAGTAGAAATACTATTATACAATATGTGAAAGATGGTATGGATATTTAAGATCAAGTCTATCCTATGGAAGAAAACGACAAAAATAATATTGTTGAGTTGGATGACGTTACAAATAGATTGATCCAGGACATATTTTCTACTATCGATGAGGAAAAATTTGATGATATTCATGATGTACCTTTGCTTGAGAAGGAAGAACAACCTCTTTATGAAGGCTCAAGAACAAATATTCTCTTTTCTATAATGTTGTTGGTGAACTTGAAGGTATTGAATGGTTTGTCAAACAATTGTCTCACATAGATCCTAAGGTACGTAATATAATTAGTCACATATTATACATAAATGTTGACTTTATTTTTCTCTATTTTTAGTGTCAATTAATGTGTAAATTAAGGATGCAATATTTTTTATTGTTTTTATTTACATTAACTAGTTATTTTGTATGTTGTAGATTGTTAGGTTAACATTTCTTACCAGCGTCAAATAATTTACCTCACACATACCGAGAGTTGTGTGCCATTATGAAAGATATTGGAATGGAGTATCAGGATATTTACAAGGATAATTTTAAGGATGGAAATTTATTTTAAAATGTAGAAACCTTCACGAATCTTACTAGTCCTTAATATGAAAACTATAAAATCTTTGGCGATATTTTCATAAAATATTCAAATTTCTAAGGGTTTTATAAAGTTTATATAATTTTTTGGCGTTTTCAAGGTAAATTGATTTTATCCTATAGAATTTTGGCGAATCATTTTTAGAAAAAATGGAAATTGGTGAATCGTTTTTTGGGGAAAAGCATGGAAAATTATCCCATGGGGAAAATTTAGCCCCTAAAATTTTCCCTGACTATTGATGCATGTATGAATGATCATATTATATATTATGGACAATATGCATCTGAAAAAAAATTCTCACAATGTTAAATCAGTAGATATGGAACCGATCAAGTAATAAAAAAGGTGTCTTAGAAGGTTCTTCATCATATTATGATAAGTCCACATTAGCAGCGATTGTTTAGGTGTCAAAGCATTGCACAGTTTATGGATTTCCATGTATGGAACATAAGTGAAGATGGTTTTCTTCGAATTCCTGCAAATGGTTTTTCATTTAGGAACATCAAAGAAAGATGGCCAATTGTTAAAGAAGAACCTCGTAATGTTAGGCTTTCATTGGCAGTTGACTGTGTCAATCCATTTGGTGAACTCAGGTCTATTTACTCAATGTGGCCTATTTTTCTTATAAACAATAACCTTCCTCCTTGGATGTCAATAAATAAGGAGCACAATGTTGGCAATGATTGTTCCAGGTATTTGTTTACAAAATTGGTTTGAATGTTGCATTTGTTTGTCTTATTTGTTGCATAATTACTTATATATATACATGGTAGTAATTATGTGTACTTTCACCCAATTAGGTAAGTAAAAATTGAAATATATGAATGTATATCTTGAACCTCTTGTTGACGAGCTACTAAAGCTATGGGTTGGCATCACTATGTACAACATCTCTAGACCAATAGGGAAAAAGCAATTTCAATTCCATGGAATACTTACATGGAAAATTCATGATGCCCAAGGGCTAACACATTTTTGTGGTATGTAACATATTGTTGCACTTTAACAGTATATAATTTTATGAAAATATGATGCATGCTTCTTAAATATTAATTATTTGTTATATAAATAAAACCAACATTAATCCATATCTTTCATGTCTTCAAACAAAGGGTAAATTTGCATGTCTATTTTGTGGTTCTATGATGAAATTGAATCATTCAAGAAGTCTCAGAAAGGAGGTATTTGATGAGTATAGGCACTTCCTATCTAAGAACCATAGGTGTCGAACTACAAAAAACATCTTTTCAATTTGAAAGAAGAGACTAGAATAAAACCATGAAGAATGAAACCTCACTTATGGAAGTTGGAATATAATAGAAATAGGCAAGGTAAGAATTTAGTCTATGTGTCATATATATTAATGTTTTACAATTTTAATTTGTATTGAATTCTGTTTTTTGTATCCAACCATTATTGTTGTAATCTCATTAATTATTTTTCATAAATGACGTCAAGGCATTAATGAGCTTCCGAGGAATGAAAAGTTACCCCATACAATTCAATAGGTTTCCCTACTATGAGCACCTACAAATATCTCATTTTTTTGATTCAATGCATATCATGAAGAATGTAACATAAACATTGTGGAGAATTGTAGATGGAAGGAGTGACAAAGAAAAAATTGTCAAAATTTGTACCGACATTTAGGAAGCCAATCATGCACTGCAAAATGTGATTTATTCAAATAGCAATGGGCACTAAAATAATGTTCCATGGTCCCCATATGGGGTGCCACGTAGCCTGGATGGTGCCACACAGGCCACATGCGGCCCGAGTTATTAATAAGGTTGGCTGCCACCCTAAGCTTCATTTCTTGGATGGAGGATGGACTTAAACACGCTCTGGGGATGGAGGGATAGTTCTCTCATGTAGGTTTAATTGTGCCCTCAATGTTCCATGGCAGAGGGGTTACGATAGGTACGGGAGGAGGCTGCGAGGTCACTTCAGCTTCTCAGAAAATCCTCCACTTATACCATGTTGGCCATAGATTGTTTCATTTGATTTCTTTGTTGCATTGGTGCTCTTCTCTGATTAGTTGTCTAGCTATATGTGCCCTCCTCTTCATTTTTTGTTGGCCTTCCTTTTATTTCATGACTCGTGAGAGAGGGAAACCCAATAGGGGTAACTCTTGGTATTGTTATGCAGCAAGGTAGAGATGCCTCTATGAACTAGCACAAGCTTCCTCGACAACTTTGATTCATAGGAATAAGGAGTTGAAGACACCTCCAATGGATTATGTGGAGGAGTAAATCTTGGAGGAACCAATTAAAGTTCTGCTAGAATCCCTCATCTACACGGTCCCGGACCCCCATGATTGACCCAACACCAGTCTTACTGCAACGGATACAGTGCAAACCCTAGAGGGGGATACTTGTATAGTCCAAGAGGAAATACCTTGGAAGGATAGCCCGACTGAGCCTCCTTTGCCTACTTTAGACTCAGACCGAGATTTGAGTTCACCTGAATTTATGGCACTAGAAAACCTGGAACTCATCTTCGATATGAGGAGAGACATGATGGAGTAGCTCCATGGGCACACCTTCCTCAATAGTAGAATTGACATGTTGTTTGACGTCTTCTTGAGCGCGTCAGTCAAGCAGAGATTCCCAACCTGTGCGCAACCTTTTTTCTTCACTCCTCACAGTGGCACTTCGGATGGTAGGTTCCATTGTTCTATAATTTCATCTAATGTTTAAGTTTTATCAGCTCTCAACACTCCATCTGCAAGGCATTGGGGTTTTTTTGCACTATTTCTTAGTTTTCATGTCTTACTGCTTAGTTTTTCTGTCCGGATTGTATGATCAGTTTTTTGATGCATGTCTAGATAGCACTATCACAACACTCTATTTCCACTTGCTCTGGTTTCCAACTATTTGGCGGAGCAAGTGGTGGCTTCTACTTTTGGCTACAAGAACAAAAGGATGCCACCTGTTTTGGTTTCCACTAGTTTGGCGGAACAGGTGGAAAGCCTGTGACACTGAATAGATATGTACATCGACAACTGCTTTTTGAGGTAATATCTATTTTTTTTATTTACTAAAAAAAATGACAATGTTCCATGGTTATTTACAGAGCAGGAAAACAATGTTGTAAAGGAGGTCATTCGAAAAATTAAATTGATCCGAAATCAGATCCAGAAACCTGACAGGGCTTGAAAAATGCTCAAAAATGAAAGTGCTTAGAATGCGACGAAACCTATGCCATTGCGTCCGTCTCATTTTCCTGATTCCGGTGGTATATTTACTTTGTCAAATATGGAGAAGATATCGCGTTCTGTCCGATAAGTCAAACAGGCAAAAAAAATTGCTGACTGTACAGTCTGTATAGGCTGACGTGGCAGGGCCATACAGATTGTATGATGATGTGGCAAGGCCGTACAGACCGTACGATGATGTGTCAGGTGGTGACATGGCAGATGTTGATTGGCAGGTGTGGTCGAATGGTTGTTTGACATGTGTCCATTGGTGGTTAATGGTTTGTTGACGTGGCCCAATCTTTGGGCGACACGTGGCACTGTTCGAGCGAATGGTTGGATGCAACGTGGCCCAATCAGGGGCTGCCACGTGGAATCCTGGTAGTGGTTATCATTGTTGTTTGTTAAAATGTATGGAGTCCGTGGGGTTCGACCCCCGGACCTCCCCACCGCATAACATTCCACAAACTCCAATAACCAATCGGGCTACCGCTTATGCCTTGAGATATGTGTGTATCGGATTTAATTTAAAGTCGATTGCTGGTATAGTTTTGGGCCGCGACCGGGCCGGGCCTAGCCCAGCCCTTGGTCGCACGCTTGCATATATATATATGACCGATATACATAACACGGAGCGCGCATTTGGTTTTTAAATTGTGTTTTAAAACAAGTTTAAAGCCGCGGTTATATTACCACCATATTATTTATGCAGGAGTTGGTTGTAACAAAATCCACCCCCAACCTCCGTGGAATGGCGCGGGATTTGTGTTTAAAACCCGTGGTTATATTGTGTTGTGCCATATGACCCAAATGCTGGCACATTATTTATTCAAACGATTTGAATTCGGTTTGAAATGGTTACAACCGTACCCTGATACATGGCGTTTAACTATTCCCCCTTTTGAATGGAGTCCTTTTGCTATAACGCGTGGTCACATGTGGATCCATATGCCCTGGTGCCTAGGTGGTTAGAGCTGGCGCGCCCTTAACCATCCTACAGTTTGCACCGTTGGCGCAATTGCACCCGGTGCTGGGTTTTCACGCTTTATATTGCGTGTGAGCCAGGTTCAGAGCACAAGGGTGCATTTTGTAGATGCAGAGACATCAAGCTTGAAGGGGAAAACTTCCAGGAGGCCTAACTTCTTCGTTTTTCGACCGATTGAGGTGCCGAAAGAGCCCATATGGGGGTTTTTGGACGCTCTGAAGCCATTAGAGCAGTCAGAGTAGAGTTATGCTGAAGAGAAGCCAAGCCAAAGCCATTTTGATGCAGAGAGGCTTTTGAGAAGGAGATGTTGTTGGATCATTTCTGGGAGCTTTGGATGTCCGTTTTGCATGCCGTTTTCTTTGTCGGGTTCTAGAGATCTGGAAGAACATGACCAGATCAGTCTTGTAGCCATTTGGAATTGCAGTGATGTACTTTTGAGATTTTGAGCAGAAATAAAGAAGCCTCCCCATAGAGAAAAAGGCCCGAAGATGTAGGCAAAGTTGTGCCAAACTCCGTTATCAATCTGCGTGTTATGGTTTGATGTTTATTATTTCATTTCAGATCTGAATATATGTATATGGATGTCATAATTCCTCTTCTTTCCTCATTCTTTCACTAAGTTCCTCAAATGGTTAATTAACGCATGCAAAATTAAAACTCAACCATAGTCATTAAAAGATCCTACGGATCATAAATTTCCCACGAGATTTGCTTCAAACATAAAGAATATCTTAACAAAGAAAGGTGAATTTGGTGGGGTGAAAACTCATGAATGACATACCTTCATTAAGGTAATTATTTCGGTAGATTTCTATATTGGTAAATATATAACTTTTTAGTATTATAATTTGGTTTTCTTTTCAAATATACGATCTTAGAAAATACATGAGGTAAATATTAATGATTTATATGAAAAATCTTTGTTTCTCAACTTGTCGACATTGGTTTTACTTTAATTGTATATATGTTGTTGTTTAAACCTATGATTTTATTTGTTATATCATGTGTAGGTGATTTTCATCTAAATAAATCCATAAAGAAGATATAAAATATCATAGGAGAGAAGTTCCTTGACTAATGTGCGAAATGAAAAAGTGTCTACCTCCAACATTTTTCAATGCACAAGAACACTACCTCATACACCAAGTTGAGGAGATTCAAATGTGTGGACATGTACACACAAGGTCAATGTGGATGGTGGAGAGGCTCTTGAATTCATTGAAGGCTTATTTTAGACCAAGATAAAGTTCTGAGGGCTCTATGGTATATCAATCTTTGGTGTATATCAATCAATATCTTCCTAAATTAGCAGCAACAATCATGAAGGTGCCTCATATTTGGGATATCAATTCCATTAACAAATATGAAGGGGAGGTCTTGGTTGGGAAAGGTAGAATGAGGAAAGTGAAAGGTAATTAGATTGTAGAGATCTATAATAATTTGCATTAATATTGATTTATTTTTATATTGTACTTATTTAAGTTTTATTTAGCTTCCATGATCAATTATTAATCTTTATTCTAATTAGTAATTTTATTATTTTTTCATACAGTTGGTTGAGAGTGGGATGCACTACATTTATAAATCACAACCAATATTGATTGGATGAAGGCATGGATAAATCGATGTATAAAATGTAATGGTAGGTTATCATGGGAAAGGGTGCCACTTTTCTTAAATAATATCATCGTAATCAAGATACAAATCTTACTTAGAGGGAAATTGATTTATCATATGGTTTAAAGGATAAACGAGAAAGCATATTATTCACCCACATCATGTTTTAGTTTTTTCCCAATATATTAATCTATGTGGTGTGTTTTTTTTATATTTTTTTCGTAAGTCTAAATATGTTTATTGATTGATAATGTATTTTTTATGTGTCAGGCATACTGTAGTTGACGCACCACAAGCCTATGTGGTGTAATGGTCGTAAATTTCTCATAAAAAATTTGGATGAAAAGAAGAAAACTTATGATTGTCAGATAACTATAGTCTTTCAGGTCACTAATGTTTCCTCAAGAAGTGACATAAATCCAACAATATCATAAAATAGATACTATGGGTATTTGGATGATATAATCGAGTGTGACTTTAAATCCTTCAAGTCAGTTTTGTTCGGGGTCAAATGGTACATGTTATGGATGAATGAATGTGATCCAGATAGAACTGTTATTGAGCATGCCAATGGATTTACCATGATTAATACAAGGATATTTGAGTCAAGTACATAAACTTATGTTCTTCCAAGCCAATGTGAGAAAGTATTTTATTCAAAGGTTCCAGGTAAAGTAGGTTGGTCATACATTGTCAGATATGATCCAAGAGGAAGGCATCTAAAGTATGATGTACCAAAAGAAGATGATATTGAAGAAGAAGAAGAAGAAGAAGATGCAGAGGAGCATGAAGTAGATGTATCGTCAAATGAAGAAGTCAATGAAGTTGAGCTAGATGTATATGAAAATGTCCTCGGTGATGATATTATCCAAAATGAATTTGATGATGATGTCGATATGGACAATCCTTTCAACGTCGATTATGAAACAATGGATACAAATGTAGACTTGGATCAAGATGAAGATGATCAATGATATTTTGGAAATGATGAAATATATGAGTTATGTGATTATATCTTTTATATGAATTATTCTCTTTAAATTATTTATTTATATGGGTTAATTATCATTGTCGTCATCATAATTTTCATCATTATAATCAACATTTTCATCATTGTCATCATCGTAGTCATTTTCATCACCATAATCATCATTGCAATCGTCATTGTCATCATCATTGCAATCATCATCATCATCAATATCATCATCATCATCATCATTGCAGTCGTCATCATCATTTTCATCATCATGGTCATCATCATCATCATCGTCGTCATTGTCTTTGTCATCATCATCGACATTGTCATTTTCATCATCATCGTTATCAACATCATCATCATTATCATCATTTTCATCACCATTGTCATCGTCATCATCGTCATCATCATCATCATCGTAGTCGTCATCATCATTTTCATCGTCATGGTCATCATCATCGTCGTCGTCGTCATTGTCTTTGTCATCATCATCGACATTGTCATTTTCATCATCATCGTTATCGACATCATCATCATTATCATCATTTTCATCACCATTTTCATCGTCATCATCGTCATCATCATCGCCATTGTCATCACCATTGTCATCATCATTATCATCATTTCCATCGTTATCAACATTTCCTTTGTCATCATCATCGTCATCGTCATTGTCATCGTCAACATCATCGTCATCGCCATGGTCATATCATCATTGTCATCATTATTGTTGCATCCTCATCCTCATCATCATCCTCATCGTCATGGTCATCATCGTCATCGTGATTTTCATTGTTGTAGTCATCATCGTCGTCGTCGTTGTTGTCATCGTCATCATTGTTATTGTCGCAATCATCATCATCATCATCGTCATCGTCATCATTATGGTCATCGTCATTGTTGCAATCATCATTCATCATCATTGTCGTCATTGCTATTTTCGCAATCATCATCATCATCATGGTCATCACTGTCGTTGTCATCGTGATTGTCACAGTTGTCATTCATCATCATCATCATCGTCATTGTCACAATTTTCTTCATCGTTGCCATTTTCATCATCATGATTTTCATCATAATCTCCATTTTCATCATCATTATATTTCCATTATCACCATCATCGTCATTGCCACCACCATCGTCATCAACATGGTCATCATCATCGTCATCTTCATCATTGTCATCATCGTCGTCATCGTCATCTCCATCGTCATCGTCATTGTCATCATCGATGTCATCATTGTCGCAATCATGACCATGATAATCATCATCATCACCATCGTCATTTTCATCGTCATCACCATTGTTATCGTCATGGTCATCATCATCATCGCCATTGTCATCATCATTAATGTCATTGCCATTGTCATCATCATCACAGGGGGTTAGATTATTAGGGGTTTGTAGTGTTAGGGGTAATGATGAATATATAATTAACTATATATTATTATATTAATTATATAATATATATTATAATAATATATTTATTATATTATAATATATATTTAATATATAACATATTAATTATTATAATATATAATAATACATATATTATGTGTTATATATAATATAAATATATTAATTATATAATATATATTATATATAACAAAACAAAACCCAAAAAAAACTCAATCGACCTGCACTCAAACTAAAACTAAACCCTATCTGCAAACAAAATCCTGACTCCATCGCGAGTGCAAGTCCTCCATAAAAAATTTCACACATAGGGACTGCATTTTATTCTAGTGAAGTGGGTTATTTTGAGGTCGCCATTGATTTCTTGGAGTTCTTTGTCTTTAAGAGTTTTCGTGGGATCATAAATTATATGAGGGAGAAGGCCTCATTTGACATTTGAGGGTGTTTCATAGCCCAAAACACCTACGACCACACCCGGGTTTTTTGTGGGACTGGAAATTGTATGAGGGAGAAGGCCTCATTCGAAATTTGAGGGTGTTGCATATCCTAAAACACCTATGACCACAACCATCATGGTAATATTTTCACTCGCCTATTATTATTAAACTATTTTTTCACGTTCCTGCAATTTTTAGGTCATAAGGTCAAAACCCAAAACCCAACCGGCTTGCACCTAATCTAAAATGAAACCCTGCATACAAACAAAATCCCAAATTGAGCGCGAATGCAAGTTCTCCATCAAAAAATTCACACACATAATGAAACTACATTGATTTCCCACCAATTGTTTTTCCAACAGCCTCAAGCACAAGTCCTCCATCAAATATTTCACACATAGGGACTACATTTTATTCCATCAAAGTGGGTTATTCTAAGACCACCATCGAGTTTTTGGAGTTCTCAGTATTTAATGGTTTTCGTGGGATTGGAAATGGTATGAGAGAGAAGGCCTCATTCAACATTTGAGGGTGTTTCACTACCTGAAAACATACGACCACACCCAATTTTTTCATGGGATTGGAAATTGTATGAGGTTGAAGGCCTAATTCGACATTTGAGGGAATTTCATAGCTTGAAACACCTACAACCACAACCATGATGGACGTAATATTTTCACTCACCTATTATTTCTAATCTATTTGTTCATGTTCCTGCAATTTATAGGTCACAAGGTCGAAACCCAAAACCCAACCGACCTGTGCCTAAAATAAAACTAAACCATGCCTGTAAACAAAAGTCCGACTTGAGCACGAATGCAAGTCCTCCATAAAAAAATTCAAACACAGATTGAAACTACATTGGCTTCCCACCAATTTGTTTTCCAACAACATCTAGCACAAGTCCTCCATCAAAAATTCCACATGCAGGTATTGCATTTTATTCCAGCAAAGTGGGTTATTTTGAGGTCACCATTGAGTTTTTGGAGTTCTCTATATTTAAGGTTTTTCGTGGGATTGGAAATTGTATGAGGGAGAAGGCCTCATTCGACATTTGAGGGTGATTCAAAGCCTGAAATACCTACGACCACACCTAGATTTTTCATGGGATTGGAAATTGTATGAGGGAGAAGGCCTCATTCGACATTTGAGGGCACTGCATAGCCTGAAACACCTACGAACACAAACATCATGGTAATATTTTCACTCGCCTATTATTTCTAAGCTATTTGTTCATGTTCATGTTCCTGTAATTTTCAAGTTACAAGGTCGAAACCCACCCATACCCATTATTATGTGGTCATTGTGTGACCATGGAGAACAATGGTAAGAGGAGTTGTTGGTTCTTAGGTCACAAGGTCGAAACCCACCCAGACCCATTATTATGTGTTCATTGCATGACCTTGGAGAACAATGGTAATCTAATTTGTTGGTTCTTATTCCTATGGTAAAATCCAATAAATATGATATGGGACATAATAGAGCATCCATAACAACCATATTTACAACCTCTAGTTGGGTAAAAGAAACAAATGTCATAATAGTACCCTCCCAAAAAAAATTAAAATCACATGTTTGAAATGCACCTGATCATATGTTACTTATGGGAGCTCTATGAACTACAACTTGCATTGTCACCCTATGATATATCGGCCAAGAAATAGGAAACATTTCCAATGCAACTATTTCATGTTTGGAGCTCGAAAATATAGGTAAAACTATACTTGTACAATAATATAACATGAGTCTGTCAAATATTAAGTGTTTGAAAATGCTTGGTCAACTTATATGTCTTGAGAATTTTAGTAACAAATGTTTTCTAATAGAAAAGTGGTCTAAGGAGCTATATAAATGTCACAAGTTCCAACCCTTTATGTGATTATGTTTGAGCCCTGATCTTTGGTAGCTTAAAAATCAAAAGTTTATGCTTGAGGCTAGTTGGAACAATGTAGTTCAAACTAGGATGATTGCACCAACTGGTATCTTAAGAATATAATATGTTAACTTTGCACCGAGTTCCATACTAGTCTCTATTGTATTTAATCAAGTGTGATAAGAAATCTATAAATATTAGCATGAAAGAAAACATATCCCTATCGAATGCAATGCAACTCATTGAAGTTTTTCTAAGAACACAACTCATAATTGTTCACTCCAAGAGTAACCTGGCATTTCATTTGTCACGGAAAACTAGAGATAAGTGATAAGAAACATCAACTCTAACTCATGACAATGTTTCTAGCTCCCTGTCTCACTAGGCATAAAATATGAGCAAGATTATATCTATAATGCATAGGACTTTACTGAGTTCATGTCACAGAAACCTAAGAATCATAATGATTATACTCTCTTTTATTAAACTATCCCATACCTGTTGACAGTCACAAACAAAATATGAATTACATCAAAATATGATTTCATAGGTCAACTAAACTTCGAAATAATCCCTAAAAAATATTATTAATACATGACTAGTACAAATCTATGGAAGGAAAGAATTGATGCAGAAAAAAATGTTCAGTACAAGTGATTGCAAAATGTACTAGCAAAGCAATGGAGACTACTTGGCATTCAAAGTGGATTTCTATACCAAGAAAAAGGAAAGTACATACACAGGTTTTGAACTTTTCCAAATAAAGGAAAGAGATATCCCCATAGAGGTCCTGGAATTAGAGAACAAGAATTATAATATCGTTGCATTTGCTTAGGAGTCCAAAGGCCACATATTTGTTATTATCCATGGGGACTATTTTGGAAGTGGATTGTTTCGAAAAAATGCATTGTTATGTTTAATCTTCTCCATACTTCTGATTTGTTGAAATTTAACTATAGAATTAGATGGCTTTTGACATATGCATAGGGTTTATTAACCCATATAACCTTATTAAATGAATCAATGATCTTACATACCTTTAGTGATTGATTCTTACATACTTCCTTATTAACGATCGATTCTTACATACTATGAAGAACCACCAGAAACAACACTTTCCTCATTTCTCAAAGAAAAGTGTAAGCAAGGCATCTCAAAATAATTTTCTCTGTATCTTTGTCCAACATTGCAAGAATATTATACATGCAACATAATATTTTCCTGCAATCCTTTAATTCTTCAACCTCCCTTGATTCTGCTTCTTGCTGCAATTTATCATTTGTTGCATGCACAGAACCTCTTACAATATCCCAAAGGGAAATTTCTTGTGTTCACAAGCAAAAAATCAAGTATACACATTTATCTCACCCATTTCCCCCACCCTTGGCATCATAATCCTCTCTTGCAGTCAAATCCAAATGTATTTTAAATTATATTTTATATATTACAACATAACGATTTTTAATTTTAAGACATTGACATAGAAAAGATTATTTCTGAGAAATGTCATAAAAATAGAACACTTCCTCCTTTGATTCGTATGGTGGTTGTATTGTATGGATTAATGGCATCACCAGTTTGTCTAATCATAGGCCCATTTGATTTTTAATTTCTTGGAGGGGAAAATAAACGTGTATGCATAAAATGTGTTATATCATGAAAGTTTCTCATTTAAAATTTCCTTAGTTTCCTTGCTTGTATCAAAACCTTCTAGAACCTTTTACCTAGATTCCAAATTGAGGATGGATGGGTGGATTACTTGGTGAGAGGATGTGCCTGGTGAACTATGGCCTTTCTACATGGGTGAAAACTTGCAACATTTGGTGTAACTAGATTGAATCATTTGGGAGGAACTTGAAGATGTTTCTAAGGCCCTTCAATTCACCCCTTTTGATGAAGAGAAGCAAATACATGCACCAATCTTTACAATATATTGAGTTTGGATGAAATCTAGCATGCTAGAAATGATCAGTTTCAAGCTCATCTGCATTGGATCAATTTGAGAGATAGGCCCACCAAGGCCTTCATTAAGGTCTTGGAAATTAAATAAGATAGTAAAAAAAAAATTGTTCTCAAGAATTTGAATGGCTAGGTAAATAATAGAATGGGAATTTCTATCTCATTATTTTATGAATTTTCAATCTTAGGACTTCCAAAAGAAAGAGAGGTGGTCATGGAACATTGCCTCAATGTTGTTCTAGTTAATATTATAGAGGAACAAAAGCATGCATGCGATCATGCCTTATCTGTGGATGACTTGATTACAACTCTGCATGAGATGTATGATGATAAATTTCCCAGGTTTGACAGTTTCCCATGTGATTTTTACAAAGCCATATGGATTTTTTAAGGCCTAGATTACTGTAGAATAAAAAACATCCCTTAGGAAACAATCTTTGGGGTGGAAATTAACTAACATTTCTTCAATTTTATTCCCAAGGTAGGGTGAGCTTGAGTTGATTACAAACTAGAGGAAAATTATGTTGTTCAGCTCTTCCTACATGATTTTGATAAAATCCTTATCTCTTCATCTCAAGAATATTTTTTCAAAGATTGTCATGGTAGAATATACTATATTTATCCATGGTTGATACATTTTAGACAATGTTATCATTGTTTGGGAGGAAAAATTCTCACATCATTGTTTGTGTTGTTTCATCAACTTTCAAACTCTCTACAAAGAATGTTAGACCACAGGGGCTTCACCTTGCTGACCAATATCTTATCACGTTCATCCATAAAGGAGTTTTTTTAATTGTGAAAAATAAAGTCAATATTGTAGGTATTGGGGGGGGATGTGGGGTCTCAAGGGATTTATAGGTATTGGGGGGTATAAAAAGTGGTATCTAGATAAAATAGGGGTTTATTTTATTGGAAAGATGTATTGGGAGGAGGGCTTAACAAAAGGATTAGGGGAGGTATTTATCAGTATCTAGTGAAATTAGGGGTATTATTTAATATCCCATGAATGTAGGTGTTATGTCATAGGTTCACAGAGTTAAGACCCCATGTGCTAGACAAATACCATAAAATGAATTGCTTGAATTACATTTCTTCCTCCATATATGAGTCAAAGGTCCTTTATAATCCAAAACTGAGCCATCTTAAAACAACAATAGAAATGTGAATTGTGTATTGGGTCAAATTATGACATTGTCTGGATTTGGTATTAGAAATGTAGTGTCAAATTATTCATTGTCCATTAATTCTCCCCTTTTGCTAAATATTTTTTCTCATTTGATGGAGTTAAGGTACAACTAAACAGGTACCTATCAGACCTATCATCCTTGAGCGAGGGAATTTCTAGAGGGAGGGGGGGAAGTGTTATATTCAACACATCTAACAGGGAGAGATCAACTAGAGGTGAAAAGGTCAAAAGAAAATTATGTAGGTGCATGGAATGTTTTCTTGCTAAAGGAGGTGAACTCATGTTCTTAAGACGATGAGAGCATAGGTGACGTCAAGGTTTCTTTGAGGTACAAACATCTAGTGAAACAATGGGTATCCAATGAAATTCCTTAGTTGGACACTGGAATTTGTGTCAATGGGAGGATTTATCTCATTGCTCTGTCATCCCTACATGGTTGATACCTAATTAATAGCTCAACGAGGTCCTGATGATCTTATGACAAACATTCGTTGTTGGTTTTTCATAGCTTAGTCGCTCTTCCGATGAAGTAGAGATGAAAACATGATGGATTTGAGATGAACTATAGTGGGTGATATGACGAACCGACGACAATCATTAGTTGATCTTCTGACGGAATAGAGACGCAAACGTGGTGGATTTGAGACGAATTGTAGTGGATGATACAACGGATTGGCGATGGCCATTAGTCGAACTTCTGACGAATTAGAAATGAAAACATGATGGATTTGAGACAAACTGATGGGGCACATTCGTCATAGGTTAGTCGCTCTTACGAAGAACAAGCGACGAGAACAACCTGGATTTAGGACCTACATCGGTCGACGGTATGACATAAGTGTTCATCTGTCTTATGACGAACATGGATCATTGTAATTTTGACATATGTGACATGATGAAAAATGGGTTGTAGCCTTTGTTTTACTTTAGATGTTGTGGCAATGAACATACATCGGTAAATTGTCGGAAAGTGGGCCCAATGTAGTAGTGATACCTTGCATAATGTTGACAATCCTTTTGGGTTGATTTGAGAAAAAATCACTTTCTTAGCCTTCAAATTTCATATGCTTGGTTTTAGGAGGAGAATCATTAAGTTTACCCTTGACCCAAACTAACCTTTTTTCAGTTCCTTCTCTATCAATATCTACCTACTTGCATGGTCATACACAAGGATGATTAAGCTTGGTAGTTTCATGTGAGGTCTCGTATCTATCCTCTTTAGTGTGGTCTTCAAACTCTATGTCAATATTGTTGGGAGAGTTCCAATATTTATCTCCCAAAATCTCCATGAGCCACACCATCTATCCATCATCATTAGTCACTTTAAGCTTCATTGTAGGGAGAAGGAATTTTGCATTTGTCCATTTTGACAATGATACAAAATAACAAGGTCAATCCTCTAATCACTAGTTATAAATTTGGAAATCATAGCACCCTAAGACATTCTACCTTTCTATACATACTATGAATGAGAATGACGAGGAGAAGATCTCGACCCTGGTGACATATAATTTTGTTTTCTTCTTATTATTTCATTGTTGTTTTCTCCAACCATAATAATAGATAGTAACCCCAAGGAACTTGATCGGATTTGAACATGTGACATATGACCTACTCATTGACAACATGTTTTGTGTTGATGGTTCAATCGATTGAACTAACCCTTGGGGCTTTCTTTAAATTATATACACATATAAGATATATATATATATATATATATATTCTATGGGTGTGAGCACTTTTCATGATGTTTTCTTTTTTCTTTTCATGTTTAATGTTTGTCATACATTTTTTTCTCTTTTACATGTTTAATTTATTATTTCACTTAAAGTTCATTAATGTTAATAAATTAAAATGAAAAAAGAAAAACTTTAAATATGTGATTAACAATGTAGAAAAATATTTTATAATTGTTTGTGTGGGGCCGGATATTTAAAGCCATCCATTCATGCCTTATATCCCATGAATTTGATTCTCTAATAACCAATTTTTCATTCACTTATCACTCATTGTATCACGAGTGAAATAAA
>JZKD02S0319616.1:109557-146950 GCA_000966675.3 Picea glauca | reverse complement strand
TGAAAGATATTAGCCAATCAAATGTTAGAAAAATATTTTTTTTTATTATTAAAAAAATACATATTTTGATTTCCTATGTTACACATTTGATATAAAACAAAAATTTTAAGTCAACCCCAAACTAATAGCCAGTCAACGATGAACCCATCGCTATTAGTCCCTGGCCTTGGCAGGGACTAATAAGATACACTAAGATGATTGTTGGTTAGTGTTTGGAAAGTTCTATTGTTATTCTACTTGTTTTCATACAATGTCTTTGTATGGACTTGGTTTCTCAAGCCTAGGAAGCCAATATTGCTTACATGGTTGTCCATATGTTCAATGCTTATTTTGTAGGGTTTATATAGATGAGAGTTTAGTTGTGTAGGGATCTTACCTACAATAGTTTATGAGTATTATTGTTATGTGCTCTTGTGGGATGCATGTGTGGTGCCTTGTAGAGGATACCAAAACTTGTGTTTGTATAAGAGCATAATTGTGTTTCTAAGAGCATAAACAAATTAGTTCTACACTAAACTGTTTAATGATATAAATATTTTTTTTTCTGGGAAAAGAAAGGTTGCTCCATTATAATCTAGTACAAAATTCCAAGTTCAACTTGTAAACCTTCCCATGGAAATTGAATTCTTATTTACCCTCCTTTTGCTTTGTGATAATAGTGTCCATTATGATAGATAATAGGCATTTTCCCTACAATGGTTGATGAATGTCATTTCTATGTGCTCTTATGGGATGGATGTATGGTGCCTTATAGTAGAGACCAAAAGTGTTATTTGTATAAGAGTGGAATTACCTTTCTAAGAGTATAATTTCCTTTTTGTACAAGAGAATTGGGTTGGGAAAAGAGTAGACATTGAGTTATTTAGTTAGTGAGTCATCCAAATTATACAAATATGTACTTAATTCATGTTAAGGTTATGTTTATTTCCACTTCTATATTATTTAACAGTTGTGAATGACTTCCTATCTATTTTAAGCATTTCAATTATTAATAACATAGTGCATGCATGCATTAAATGCAAGATTGCATGGAAAATGGAGCGTGTAGGTTAAGTGATTTTGTGGGAAGTATTGTTAAATACAAAAGTTGTAGGTCAATATGCAAAGCTTCTTATGGAGATCTAATTGATATTGAATTTTTGTTAATCCTCGTCCCGCTTAGTGATAATAGTGCTAACTATGATAGATAATAAGGATCTTTTCAACATTGGTTGGTTAGTGTTATTGCTATGTGTTCTTTGGAGATGCATGCATGGTTCCTTGTAGTGGAGACTAAAAGTTCTATTTCAATGAGAGAAAAATTACATTTCTAATAAGAGCATTGGCATTTGTCTTTGTATCAAGATATTTAGAAAATAAAATTCCCCTCTAAAGATTTAGTTTTTTGTAAAATATTGAATGAAAATTGAATTTGATGTTTTTTTAACCTTAGATGTTGTACATAAGTGAATTTGACTAGTGAATACAAATGTCGAAGCTAAGCTTGAAAACCTTCCTATGGAGATTCTATGAAATTTGAATTCATGTTTATCCTCCTCTTACTTAGTGATAATAGTGCCCATTATGATCCATATTGGATCATTATATTATTTATCATCTATCTCGATTCTTTATGGGTGAAAAAATTGGAGGAATCAACTTGCAGAGCTATTTTAGCGATGGGACCCAATTTGTAAATTTGGGTCCAAAAAAATGTCTGAAATATTTCGGAGCCATTTTGAGGCATCAAATGACATTTTTTTATGGTCCAAACCTTACTATGGACCAAGTGGCTATATTCTACACACCAATACCTTTCCAACAATGCAAGAATAACCTCAATCAAAGTTCGTATGCAAAAGTTGTGCCTACTACAAGTTGACCTTCTCTATTGATCACCATGGTGCGAGTGGATGCCACATTATCCCCCATTACCTAAATGTGTGGGGATAACCACACAATGTATTTTATAGAAAATTCTAGAAGGTCCGAACCTGATCACTAATTCAGGGTTGAGGAAGTCAATACCCTAACCCTAGATGACTATCGAGCTATGTTAAACACAGGGTTGCTAGGAGGAGAAGGGGTTCCATTCTTTTGCATTGTATCATGTTCCATAGTTGAGAATAACTGTTGAGAGTGGTAATTTATGAGCATAATATAGGATAAGATATTCTATAGCATTCATACATGCCACAATGTCAAAGGAAACTCCATAGAGAGTGCTTCTTTCTTTGTACTTGCATTTGAAGAAAAGAGAGCAGAGCATGCTCACCTTCTAGTTGGGTTTTATCCCATATTGGGTTTCCCAAGTTATATATTGTGTTTATTTGTGGATGGTGTGGGTGTATTGATTTTTGTTCTCTAGTTTTTGCATTTGAACTATTTCATACATTTTAAGAAGAAAAACTAGTAATTAAAGAATATGAGATCTAAAGGAAAATTAACCTTCACAATAAAGATTTCAACATTTTATTAGATCTTTTGTGATGAACTATTCCAGTGGAATATCCATGAAATTTTATGGATCATATTGGTATCAGAGCAGGTTTTGTTGGGGTATTTTTGGGAAGTTTCAGGGACTCGAGAATTGATTTAAGAAGAAAGTCACAGAACACTAGCCATGGGCGATGAGTTTGTTCATAAAAACCCTAGAGATATAGAAGAGGAGAGATTTGCGAGGCTAGAATACAAAGTCACCAACATATATTGCAATATGTCCCTCCTCATGAAATCTCTAGCAAGCAATTTTGGACCAATCAGAGAGGTTGGAGGCCCTAATTCAGAGATCATATCAGAGGGGAAATCAGGAGATAATGAAGACCCAAAAAAGGAGTCATGGAAAGAACCCAAGAAAGAGAAGTTGAGTTCCAATGCCATAAACCCTCCATGATATCTATTCAATATGAAAGTGAAAGTGGACATAAATCCATACCATGGTGAGATTGATGCATTAAAATTGAATCATTGGTTGCAACAACTAGAAGTTTATTTCAACATTTTCCATATAGATGAAGAAAAAAAGATATCATTTTCCATACTAAATTTAGAGGGCCATTCTCTAACCTAGTGGGAAATCCATACAAAAAAACTTAGGTTGGAGGCTGATCTGTCGATAACTAGTTCGAAGGAATTCAAAACCCTCACCAAGTCCCAATTCCACCATATCGGGTATGTATAGGACCAATGGATATAGTGGAATTACATCATGAAGAAGTAAGGGTAGAGTGTAAAGGAGTACACCACTGAGTTTAGAAAGATGGCCATCATGTTGGGTATCTCTCCCAATAACCCAGATGTACTCCTCAAGTATCTAGGGGGTATGCATAGCCATCTATGAAAAAAAATGATTTTTTTCAAGCCAAGGACAGTGGACAAGGCATGTGTACAAGCACAATATCTAAAAAACATAGGCCATAAGAAATGGAAACCAAGTGGTTCCAAGCAGAAAGAGAACTAGTAAGATTCCAAGGAGGGGAAGAAGAAGTGGAAAGGGGGGGAGGATAAGAAGACAGAAGCCATTGCACATCAATGCAAGGATCCCAAGTAACCATTGAAATCGTTGCAATATTGATGGTCACACTCATGAAAAGTGTTGGAAACTACATCTAGAGTTGAACCCAAAGAACCAAAAGAAGGAAGAAAAGAAAAAGAATCTTATAGGCACATATTCAAGCAATCAGGTTGAAAGCAGCTCCGATGTGGATGAGAATATTGTCTACAAATCGGTGTATAAGGAGGTGAATTTTCCTTCATCACCGGGAGAGAAGGATATGAACAAACTCTTCCACATCAATATCCAGGTCAAGAAGACCAAGGTAGATGCTATGTACAACTCTGGTTCACATGATAATCTCATAGTAGTGGATCTGGTCAAGAAGCTTGGATTGAAGGTTCACGGTCATCCTATCCCCTACCCATTGGGTGGGGTAAACAAGGATACAAATATCAAGGTAACGAAACAATGTAAGATTAAATTTGCAGTAAGTGCTGATTTTATTGATGAAGTGGAATTGGACGCAATACCCCTTGATGTATGTGAAGTATTATTTGGAAGCCCCTACATGTATATGAAGGATGCAATCTTCATGTATAGATCCAACCAGTACTAAACGATCAAGGATAGGAAGTCCTACATCATCAATGCACATACATGAAATTCAAATATCTCACTGGTAAGTGCCAACCAAGCCAAGAAGTTGATTAGTTCCAGTAAGAAATATGGTTTACTTTTCTCAAGAGAAAATCAGTCTGAGGGTGATTTGATAAGAGAAAAGGAATCCTTAGAGGGGTGTACAAAATATCATAAGCATTAATTGGAGGATTTTCTACAAGCATATAGAGGAGTGTTCCAAGATCCTAAAGTGATACTGCCCAAGAGGGATGTGGAGCATGAAACACAATTATTGCCGGACTCCCCCCATTCCTGAATATTGGGTTGTATAGAAAATATGTTCTAGAAGAAAATGAAGAGAAGAAGCAATTGCAACAATTGTTGGAGTAGGGTGTTATTCGACCAAAAACCTCACCTTGTGGGCCACCTATCATAATTGTACCAAATAAGGATGGGACCTTGCAAATCTGTATTGACTACAAAGCATTGAACAATATTACACTAGAAAATTAGTACCCTCTACCCAAGATCGATGATCTATTATATCAGTTGCAACATGCAAAATATTTCACCAAGTTGGATCTCAAATTGGGATACCACCAGGTACATGTCAAGAAAGAAGACACTTGGAATACTTCCTTCAAGAAAAGGTAAGGTTTGTATGAATGGTTAGTCATGCCATTTGGTTTATGTGATGCACCAACTACATTTATGAGACTAATGAATGATGCACTATGCCCATATCTAGATTCATTTGTTATAGTCTATTTGGAGGATATACTGGTTTATGGTGCTATCTAGGAGGAGCACATCTCACATCTCATGTAGGTGTTGGAGACTCTGAATAAGCACCAACTGATGGCTAACCACAAGAACTGTGAGTTTTCTCAACAACATTTAGTGCATTTGGGTATGTGATCAGTGGAGGGGAGCTCAAGATAGATCCCACAAATATGGAGGCCATCATGAAATGGCTAGTTCCTACAAATTTCACTGAAGTTAGGAGTTTTTTTGTGGCATCACAGTACTTGCAGAATTTCATACCTTCATTTTCAGTAGTAGTTGCACCACTCCACACCATAACAACGAGTAGTAAGAGTTTCCAGTGGGGGGAGAATCAACAAAATAATTTCGATGAGATGAAAATAAATATCAGTCAAGAACCAGTTCTCGCATTACCAAAATTTCAAAATCCTTTCGAGGTGGAGACAAATGCAAGTGGGTATTCCATGCAAGCAGTTTTAATGCAAGAAGGAAGGTTTATAGTCTATCATTTTGAAATATTTCATGGGGCAGTTCTCAACTACTCTACCTATGAAAAGGAAATCTTTGCTCTGGTTCATGTTGTCAAGAAGTGGAAACACTATTGGTTGGGAAAGGATACCTTCATCCACACATATCACCAATCACTATAGTATTTTTAGGCCCAGAGTAAGCTACAACAAGCCAGACATTACAAGTGGATGGGGTTTTTATATCAATTTCATCTAGTCATCAAGTATAAGAAGGGAAGCACAAACAGGTTGGAAGACATGCTTTCAAGGCCACCCACATCCAATATTACAACTTTGGTAAATTTGATGCACATGGAGTATTTTATCCATGATGCATACAAAGAGGCATACACAAAATATGAGAACTTCAAGGAGGTGTTTCAACATCTACAATGCCAAATTAATATAGAAGAAGGTGACAACAAGGCTGCCTATCATTTCCAGAATGGTTTATTGTACAAGCTCTACAAGATCTATGTCCCTAAAGGTGAATGATTGCAAATTATCATAGAGGATCACATGTCCAAGGTTGTAAGACATTTTGGTATTGGGAAGATAGTTTCCAACTTACATAGGTATGTGTATTGGACCTGAATGCAAGAAGATGTAGCACGATATATTAGAGGATGTATACTTTGTTGTACCAACAAGCCTAGTAACAAGAAGCAAGGTCTATACCATCCATTACCGATACCCAATCAACCTTGGGAAATCATTTCCATGGATTTTGTGGGAGGTTTACAAACAACCAGGCATGGAAATGACAATCTATTTGTGGTAGTTGATAGGTTCAACAATATGTTCATTCTCATGCCTTGTAAAAGGACCATCAAAGGACAGGAAGTAGCAAACATATTATTTGAACATGACTGGGTGCATTTTTGGATACCGAGGAGCATCATATCAAACATGGATACCCGGTTTTAATTTATTAATATGCTTATTATTCACCCACCTCCTAATTACTTATCCTATTTTTTCCCACCGACTTTTTGTCATATATTTTAAAACTCACATGTGTGTGTGTGTGTTCGTGTGTGCACATAATATTATACTTTTTAACTAAATAAAAATCCTCCAAAATAATAAGTGAATGATTCGTATTATTTAAATGTTCACAATGCATATTTATCACTTTCTAATTGCACAGTAAAATCAAAACTATCTTGCCCATATATTTCCCTTCTATTAAATGAGTGAACTCTATGTATATGAGCAACAATTTCATTAATGCACTTCTATTATTATAAAAATATCATTTATAAATTCCATGAATGTAAGGTGTTGACGGGGTTGGATTTCCCAACAATAGTAAGGGGTTGTCCCTGATACATAGTCCCAATTAGACTATGCATCGTTTGGTTTAGGAGACCCATTCAAATTCTATCTTGGCCGCCATTATTGGTTATGAAGGTGAGATATGGATGGTTATGCAAGTAAAATATGTAGACGAAGACTGTGTAAATACATAAAGGAGATATAATCTACTTCTAATCTATCATATCCTAGTTAGGAGCGAACGATCATAACTGAATGAACTGTGAATAAACTAAACTCTGCAAACACCCCAATCAAATAGTTGTCATGAAGGAGCACAGTTAGAAACACATGAATACAAATATATAACCAGAAACTTCTAAATTATATTTCTTCATACATCAACAACTCATGTGCTCAAGACATCGAGAATAAAAAAGAATAAAAAACTGTAAGTGTAACATAGATTGCACCAGAAAAGTCTATAAGAAAAGAATGTCCTTACAGTCCATGTGAGTAGCAAACATTCTACCGAAAATAGTTCACAGCAAATAAAAACACATACAAGTTATTCCCTCTATCAAAAGCTATCCCCGTGGGATTCTCAATATTCCTTAACACAATACACTTCCTTGAAATAGTTCTTGAGACTATACAATGCTTGAAGATCTCCTTGAAAGTGGGCTTCTCCCTTTACTTATAAAAATATTTACTAACTCCTAAGATGACTTCTTGTATTCCTCAAGAAGTAGTTACAGAACTTTTCGGTTTCCCTTAGTAGTTGTTTGACATGTGTGAAGCTAAAGAAAAAATTGAAGATAGTTGGGGAAAAGACAAAATAGGATGTAGTTGACATCAAATTCGAATTTTCTATTTCATCCTTTTATACACTCTTGTCCCTGATGTATGTTGTCCACATCTCCAGATGATCATAACGCATTATGATCTGACGATATATCAATTCCTTGAGGGTGTCCTTATGCATGGTTGTATTATCATTGAGAGTCTGCATATATTTCTCCATAGTAGCCATGAAAGCCTGGATCATAGTACGGGATTTGGTGGGCTGGATGAGATGTTGTTCAATTAAGTTTGTTGTCACCTTGGAGGTTGACTCAGTTACTTCTCGCTTATGGCTCATACTATGCTAGACTTTCTCTATAATTTGGTCCATGATAAGAGTATTCCCAAAATATTCTAGGGGAGGGAGACAACATTGTTTCAGTAAACCTCGTGCAACTTTGTGTCGTTGTGAAAAAATATCCATTGAACTAGTTGCTTCTCTGTCTGCTTTCTTCCCATCTTGCTGGCAGTGATAAAGTGTGGCAATATCAACTTTTATTTTTGTGTTCAAGAGATGTGGAAGTTCCATTGGTGGATCTATATTTTCAGCGATCCACCTCTCAAGATCGTCTATGCTTTCCCAAACATTATTGAAATGGGTGTTTTTGGCTTGAACATGGCCACTTGGACATGTTATTTCATGATGGTGGTTGCTATCTCCTGAAACATGTGCATGTGGGAATACATATGTATGATGGTATCTTCCAGTTCTTCCTTGACTTTCTTTGCACTAGCCTTAAAGATTTGCAAGATACCTTCATCAACATTTACCTTTATGAGTTGTTCATCTAGCTCCTTGATTCAGACATCCTTTTCCATATTTTGGCAGTGTGGGTTCCTAACATTGTCTTATGTCGATGTCATGAAATTTGTGACAACATATTCTATAGAGACTGGGTATTTTTTGAAATTTTCATTCACTGGTGTCTGTGTGAGTACTGATATCGGATTACCCACTGTGATTGTCACTTTCCTTATTTTTTCTTGCATGATCCTTCCTAAGGCCTTATCGTATGTGAAATTATTTAAATTGGGTACCTCACTTGGTCTGAATGGAGTACAAAGTCCCAAACATAGTCCCAAACATAGTCCATTGAAAAACATATTTCCACTGGCACATGTTGTTGATATCTATGAGATATCAGTGTCCATCGATGAAGCATCATTATTCCTTTCTTCATCATCTTTATTTTGTTGTTCTTCAACTACCTTTTCTGCGACTTCACTTGCTTCTTTAGCTATTGCTTCTACTATGGACCTTTCTAAAGTTTCCTTTTGTTTAATTTTTTCTTTTGTTTTTTTTGCATCAGCCTTAGACTTAACTTTAGTTTTTTATTTTCTTTTCCGCTGCATCTTATTTTTTCTTGCGGGTATTTTCCTTCTTTCTCCTCTTTTTGTCCGTTATCGTCTCTTGTTCTTCAGTTGAACCTGCTTGTATATATGTATTTGAAATATATGTATTTTTTGTTTCCTCTTGTTCAAATTTATTTTTGGCTTCCTCTCATGCCTTTTCTTCATTGACAATCCTTCTAATAGGTTTTACTTATCTTCTCACAATTACTTCGTCATAGGTCTTGGCTTCGCAATGAACCTCCTCCTCCTCCCAAATTTCTAAAGTATATTCCCAAGGAATGCCAAGCTTATTGAATTTTTCCTTGACTATTTTCTTTGGGTCATGCCTCCTGAACCTCTCTTCACTGAAGTGGTATGAGAGCAGTGTATCGATTTAATCCGAGGACTACTTGGTGTTGTTGAATGAGTAAGCACCAATCCATAATGGGATAAGGGGAAATATATCCTTCTTATCTCTATAGATTATTCCCCTACCTCCATTGATTATCGTTTGATAGGCTACCTCCTGGAGCACTAATTTTTTCGGGAAAAATTGGGGTAATATATGTGGTGGTTTCATGGCCCTGTATATCCTGATGTATGTGCCATGCTACATCAAGTACCGATATCCTATCCTCCTAATTACAACCAATGATTTTTTGGTCATACACGAGGCTAGCGAGAAGAAGCTGAACTCGCACAATGGGGACAAAAATATCTCATAGATATTATGATATTATTTACTATATTTGTTCTCCCAAAATACCTTGTAATATATGTGTATTGTTGGGTTTGTTGGTTGCCATGCCCAACCCATCTTCAGGTATTGGTGTGCAATGCACATTATATCCATGAGGTATTAAGACATATGAAAGTGAGGAAAATTATCGGGTTGTTCTTCCACAACTAATGTGATGGCCTATTCTAAGTTGGCTGATAGAATGTCATCCAATTTGAACGATGATCCTTCTTCTGCACAATAGTGAATAAGGGGCATATATGATAAGGATAATTCAGAGGCATCTAATTCTCTGTATAACCTGCATAGCATAGCTACCATATACTTATATGGACTCCTTAGTATGGTCGTAGGGTAGCCACATCTTGGTATAAGCTTAAATTGTTTATGTGGCTTCTAGATATGGCACATGTCTTTAGATGTATGTTTGAATCCCCCTAAAAGTTCGTTGTCTAGCTTCTGGGTTCCTTTCTCCAAATGATAAAATTTTTCTAGTTATGTGGGATGGAATGAGGCTATAGGTTATTTCCTATCATTTTAGATGTATTTGTTTCATATATCCACATGCTTAAGAATCTAGGCCACAACGTCGACATAGGGGGGTACTATAGTGTGGAATACTACTCTATGAATTACATATTTTTTGATGTTCTTGAAAACCTTGATTTCATCTTTATCCTCTACATCGGTGGAGAAATTCTGATTTTTGAACATCTGGAAAATATTGCCCCATTTGAGCACATCTTCTCCCTTTTCTAGGAATCCAGTTGTGTCATTGTACAATGCCCCTGCAATGTTAGGTTCATCTTCTTATTGGCGGCCAGTTTCAGAGGCCTCTGCAACATGCATTTTGTTGGTTGTTTTCTTTCTTGGAGACATTGCTAAACCTACAAAGTATAGACAAAATTAATTCAACAATAAACCAAGTAATGACATAAGCATGATTAGACCTAGAATTATGTATATTCACAAAATAAGTTTATCTAAGTAACCAATGTGAAATAATCGAGGAGTCACTCGTGTTGATTCTAGGTGGGAGATTGTCATTAGAAGATGAAAATATGATAGTAGGCATCATGGAAATTTACGTCTTAATGAGAGATGAATAACTAGGTTCAGACAGTTGATGAAAGTTATCCTAGAGAAAGGATAAAAGGTTTGAAACTGGAGCAGTTTGTATGAACTAATCCAATGAACATCATAGGAGTTTATATTAAGTGTGCTGACAGGTTATTATGCACACCTAAGAAGTTAGTGTGAGAAGCCTCCATGTACACAAGAGGTATTTTTGTGAAAGAATTTGAATACACTGGAAGAGTTCATGTTAAGTCCTTCGGTTTATACCAGAGGCATTCTCGCCAACCCTTCTAGTGGAACCATAAGATTTTTCACAAAGAGCTCTAGTTCAAAGTCGAAAAGTAACACCAAACATTCCAATGGACCAGAGGACTTAAAGTTAAGTCTCTCGAAGGAACCAACAAAGTTTGTGTTAACTCCTCCGATGAGGCTAGAAGAGTTTATCTGAAATTCTCTAGGCGGAACGGAGGACTTGGTGTGAGAGACTTTGGTGGAGCCAAAGAATTTTAAATCAATCTCTCTGGTTTCAAAGGATTTGTAAGAAAAGTCTTAGTCTCGGGGGGATCTTTCTCTGTTTGAGTCTGAGGCTTTGGATGACCGTAGATCGACAGATCATGGTTCGATTTTCATCCAGCCTAAAGGTTTCTTCTGTGAAAGAGGTTTAAGGTATTGAGAGGTTAGGTTTCCCATACCATGGAATCTCATTGAAATATATATAAGAAACAACAATCAAAGATTAAAGGGGAAACCTTGTCCAAAAGTTCTAGAAATTGCAAAAATGATTTTCTCTCGCCAAGAAAAGATGTTAAGTGGTTTGTTTTGGATGGAGTTCGGTCACTTGGTTGAGGCTATGGATCATGCAAAAGCTCGAAAGATATATCTCAGACAAAAATCAAAGACGACGCNNGGGTTGTTGTAGAGACTGTCATGAAGACTGGTCAAAAAGTATGAGGATTGTAAAGGTGGGTGGAATGTGAAAATAAAAGAAACCTTAACCCTAAAATTTGAACCTAACTCGTACATTTGCGTAAAAGAAACATTATCGAGTGGATTAGGGCATACTTGTATAATATTCCACGTGTGAGGAGATAAACAGTTGAGGGTAAATTTGAAGATACGATGTTCTCACTCCTTCAAATCAATATGTTCACTTCGAAGACCTCTCTCTCTCTCTCTCATGCATTCGAAAAATAGTGGTTGAGAGGTGGATGGTGAGTGTGATTTTATAGTGCCGAGCATCATAAATGTAATCAAACAGGGTGGGGGGGGGTGGGGTTCATACTAGATGCATTAATGGGAAACCCTTTGATATACACAAGAAGAGATCATGGGAAATCATTTGGTGTATACCAAAGGCTTTGGCATGAAGTATGTCGACAACTATTGGATAAGAAGTTGGGAACTCCTCCGTTTTGACTGGAGGAGTTGGTAAGAACTCCTTTGGTCAAACCATAGGAGTTAGAAGGAAGTTGCGTGATGTGCGTAAGGGAAGAACAAGGGAACTCCTCCACTATAATTGGATACGTTTGTAGGAACTCCTCTGGTCAAACCAGAGGATTTTGCATGAAGTATCGCGGTTGATGAATTATCATTTCGGCAAGGTTTAAGGGAAGTGTTTTGATGGTCATTGGAGTAGTTGAAGGGAACTCCTCCATTGTACACTGGAGGAGTTTAAACTAACTTGTTCGATGACCAAAACTTGTCTTCAATATTTTCCCAAGTACCAAGAATAAAAAATGGAAATTCAACCCAAATAAGAAAATTTAATGTGGTCCTTTTAGAGAAAGGGGTAATAAAATATTGTCATTAAGAAAAAATTCAAGTTAAGGAGTTTTATAGAGAAGAGAAAAAAGGGGCTCTAATTTATTGGAGAGGATTTTCAAATAGAAAACACAAAAAAGGAGGATTTCCAGTGCTGGACACAATAAATGGCGACACATTTGGCGAAGCCATGAATCTCTGCAGAGTGGTATCCAAACATAAAATTATGAGAGCAGAAGCATGGAAATACATAACCCAAGGGAGAAATAATAGGTCCCATAGTTTTTTTTTTAAATGCAAATTTTGACGAGACAAAGATTGCGTGATACAAAGGAGTTCGAACCATGCCCATAATATATTTATTACCACGCAACAACCTTTTCATAATATATATAGTTTCATAAAAGCATGAAGAGTACAGAAGTGAACTGAAACATCAAGAATGCTTAAAATACAAGTTGTTAATGCATTTATTTGGTGTTTCTCTATTTCCATCGAACATCGATAGCCCCGACAGAGTCACCCCGATGTCACAAGCCTTTCTCCACTGCCAGCGAGCGTCCATATCCCTGACATAGATACTTGCAGGTCCCACATTATTTGGGATGTCTTTCCCCAAACCTTTACCTTTTTTTATAATTTGACTCTCTTGTATGCAGAGAAATTTGGATGGGGGGATTCAAGTCTTCCTTTAAATACATGAGGGATGACACCTATGAAAGTGAGCTTTTCCAACTTGATTATAGATGAGAAAATTCCTTGAGTAACATTCTCTAGGGTACTACAAATGCCTTTCTGGAACCATATCTCCTTAGTTTAGACAACACACAAAATCTATTCTTTAATAATGACTCTTGGCTCCTTTCTTTGTTACATTTTAAGAATACAATGCTCGTATATTCATAAACTATGTTCTGCTACTGGGTTTTCCTTGAAGTTATGCATAATCATGTTACATAGATGGGATGAAGTTATGTCTAGAAGCCAAGTTATAGATTTCCAAGATTTTGACACCAGATATGTCACACTTCAAGGGATATTCAAGACCAAGTCATCAAACCTTTGAGAAATTTTGAGGGACCATTTCCAAGAAAAAAATAAAATCCAAGAAGCAAACAAAATGCAAAGAATAAAATTGAAGACAAGAAATGTGCAAAGGTAAATCAAAATTGAGCAATTAATGAAAACAAAAGCACTCTTTATTTATGTCCATATTAGGAGTTGCCTTGAGGGCTAGTTGATTTAGTGTTTCAATATTTGGTCGTTAACGGGTAGGGGGTCAACATCCCCTTCAATATTTTTCAAATTGTAGGTTCCTTGGCCAATTTTCTCTTTGATCACAAAAGGGCCAAGACACAACTACTAAAATTTCAAATGTTTTCCTTTATCTTCATGCGGCTTGTCCCATTTGAGAACAAAATCACCAACTTTAAAGTCTTTCTCACCAAAAAACTTCTTTCAAACTAGTTCTTAATGGTCTTTTGGTGGGTTTCAAACTTTCTTTTTTCTTTTGTGTGATTATCTTCTAAATTTAGCAAAGTATCGATGCATCGTTGGATGGCGGGACATTATCTCCTGCGGGACTATTGGTTAAGTTGAAGGGAAGGAAGATAAATATTTGAAGGTAGAATATCTTCTTTCCCGTAGATAAGGAAATAAGGAGAAGTCCCTATAGAGGCCTTGGGGTGACACGATCAGCCCACAGGGTGTTGGGTAGTGTGTTATGCCAATTTATTTGTTGTTCAACTACAGTTCATTTTAGAATATAGATTAGATTTTTGTTTGTAGATTCAACCAATCCATTACCTTGAGGGTAATAATTTGCTGCATATTTCAAGGTAATCCCATTTTCCAAATCAAACTTAGTTAATTTAAGTGATGAAAAATACGTTGCATTATCTAAGACAGAAGAGTTAGGCATCCCAAACCTGGTTATGATATGTTGCTTAATAAAATTCATTACCACTTCGTCATTCACTTTGGTTAGTGGTATTGCTTCAGTCCATCCTGTAAAGTAATGAATAACGGTTAGGATATACATGTGTTTCTTGGATGAATGAGGGTTAATCTCGCCGATAATATCCAACCCCTATTTCTCAAAGGGCTCTTTGACAACAACAAGATGAAGTGGGATAACAACCGTATACTCTCTTCCAACATATTTTTGGAAAGTTTCGCAATTGCGCGAGTATGCGTGGGCATCCTTAAGAAATGCTAGCCAGTAATATCCATCTCTTAATATCTTATGGGACATTGTGTCTCTTGAGAAATGGCCTCCATCTAGTCCATCATGTAAGTCTTTAAGGACTTTATCACCATCTTGATTTTCAAGACAACGAAGTAGGACTCTGATGTAATTTCTTCTGAACAAGATTCCATGGACCAACTGGTACTGTGTTGATTTCATCCTTAGAGCTCTCTTTTTTTTTAGTATTGAGATGGCCCGGAGATGTACCATGCTGAATATAGTACTTGATATCATTTTAATAATACTTCTCGACAGATGGAACATATGTAAATTGTTGCATGTAGAGGGTTGTCTCCTCTTGCCATCTATCTTCTTCTTGATTTTCAGCATCTATAATCCCAATTGCTATCTTAAAAATACCTTTACCTTTGACGATATTTGTTAGGTTGAAATCAAGGTCATACTCTTGTAATGAAGTCATACAATTACCTCTCCTCTCACCCAAATATCTCTCTGTACAAAGAGAGATCTGACCATCGGATGATGTATGATCACTCTGGTGTGATTCTTTAGAATATATGGTCCAAATTGTTTGATGGTTTTGTGGATGATAAAGGCCTAATTTTCCACTAGTGAGTAATTCAGTTCAACACCTTTTAACCTAGTTCTCATGAACGCAATGGGGCACTCATTCCCTTGGTCATCTTTCTATGAGTATCACTGCAAGGGAATGATCAGATGCAAAGGTGTACACCAAACATTCTTTGGTGAAATATGGAATCTATAGAGATGGTGCAAATACTATAGAGGCATTGATGTTCTCAAAGGAATCCTTTTCAATGGATTTCCACTTGATCTGAATATCCTTCTTTATCATCTGTTGAAGTGGCTTCACAATTTCGACAAAATTTGGAACAAATATTCTTACAAAATTGATCTTTCTAGGATTGCATGTATTTTTTGCTATGCAGTGGTGGGATTTGCATGATATCTTTCATTCTTTCTGGATCCACTGAGATCGCATCTTTAGAAATCACGTTCCCCAATAAAATTCATTTTGAAACAACAAAGATTGTTTTTTTTTGGATTTAGAGAGATACCATACTTCCTACACCGTTCAAATATTTGTTTCAGATGCTTCAGGTTATTAGCTCTTTGATTTGAATACATTGTGACATCATCAAGATAGATCACCACAATTTGACCCATTATACCTTTGAAAGCGATGTCCATATCCCTTTGAAAGGTAGCACCAATGTTTATCAGACCAAAGGGAATTATGCGATGTGCATATGTTCCCCATTTCATCCTGAAGGTAGTCTTTAATCGGTCTAGTTTTGCTACAAGAACCTAATTGTAACTTGAAAAAATATCCAATAGAGAAACAATTTCAGGGATTGAGACGAGTTGCAAGATTTTTTCCATAGGGGTAATTGCATAGTTGTCTTTGTTGGAGCCTCGGTTCATTTTCTGGAAATCTATACATATTTTGATTTCCCCCGACTTTTCTCTGAAAGACACCATATTTGAAACCTAGGTACAGTGACAGACTTTGAAGATGATCCAGGCATATAACATCGTCTTCAGTTCTTTCTGAATGAGTGGTTCAAGGGTTGGATGTGTTTTCCTTAACTTTTGCTAAAATGGTTTGACACCCTCCTTGATGGGAATCACATGTTGAATGATGTGGGTGTCAAAGGTATTCAAGTCTTCATACGTCTAGGAAAATACATCACGATACTTATTGAACAACTGTGTGAAAGTATGTTTCTATGCCTCTAAACAAAAGGTGCCTAGATTGATTTACTTCAGTTGTTTAGGAGTCCCTAGGTTAAAAAGAAAATGCATCATGGTTGAACTGTTGGTATTTGGATTTGCGGGCCTTTTGAACTTAGTATGAAAATTGAATATCTTATCAAGTGATAGCACATTCTTTGGGATGCAATTGGTTTTCACTTTGATTGCTGCATCTCAATAATTTTGAAGATCTTGTTCATGAGCTTCATCATATATTACATATTCTTGGAATACATTTGAGATGGTAAGGAAATTGATGATTTGGGTATCATTATTGAGTACCCTCTAGTTCGTGACATTATCCAGTATTGAAGGCTTGTAAATTGTTGCAATAGAAAAACCATCAATAGGGGGTATGAGCCTAGATGCTATGCTTGATAATATATCTACGTCAATGTTTTGATTATGAGGTGTAGAAATTATATTGAATGCTTAAAGGAATAGAGAAAATTCCATACCTCATGTTGATAAATTTTTAGATGAGGAGACATGTAGTGAATGGTGTTTCTTCCTTGTCGGACAACTATCTCTAAATCACCAAATACTCAAAGGTAGTTTACATTAAGGTCAATGGCCTTCTTCAAACCTTGGACCAAGGCTTCGTTTTCAGTGGTATTGTTGGTGCATTTAAATTCAAAGCAGTAGGATATGAGAGTTTTGTGTTGTTCAAGATCAATCAGTACACATCCTGCCCCGACTCCTTCTTGAGATATGGATCCATCAAAGAACATTGACCACATGTTAGTATGTATAGATTTGTTAGTTTGAAAAAAACCCAAGTCTTTTAATATAGTACATGCGTCGTTATGTTTCCATGGAAGAAGTTATGATTGTAAATATGGCTATATTTCAGATAGTTGCGCTTCATAATATCCATGGTCAGTTTCTAAGAAGTAATTACACACAAAAAAAAGTGCAAAGCCAATAGGATCATTTTTACCTTCCAATTCGGTTATTGTGTGTTTCATGTGAGCCTCGCTATCCATACGAACTTGATTGGGCTTACCTTTGTATGGGAGCCAAATATGGGGCCAATATATAGAAAAATAACCTTGAAGTTTAGCTGACAAATCCCTACTCAACAACAAACCATAACTCTCTGGGATGTCAACAACAATAATGTCAATAACTTGATGGACCCTTGGGTCAAAGGTTAATACAATTTGTACATCTTTGAGATCTCCTCTTACTTTTACATCTGACCTATATAATTGTATGATCTGAGTGGTAGTAAATTATGGGAAAACATTTATTATTTGGCATACTAAACAAGGCATGATGTTAGAGGAAGAACCATAATCCACTAAACAATTATGTACATTGAAATTAACATTTTCACATGGAAGCAGGAAAGGAGGGTTCTGGGACTTCAAAAAATCACCTATACTTACTGCATTGATGACATATTTGATTTCTAATATATGTATCTCCTTTGTTTATGCAGTTTTAGAACTGTTGTCAGTTGCAATAGTGGATTTTTTATGAGATTCGTCGGCATTAAATGTGTCGAGAAGGAGATCACGTTGTTGTGGTAAGGTGCATATATCATACATGGAAATATTAGCTTTAGTGTTCTTTATATATTCAATAACATTATACTCTAAATCACGCATTTTTGTTTTTGTTTGTTGTTGTGTTTGGTTTTAAATTGTTTTCTTTTACATTGGTTGTTGGATTGTTTGGCTTAATGTTATTTGCAGTCGGGTTCAACATAATAGATTTGTTGTTGTTGGCTAGAACAATGGTGTTGGATTTATTGCTAGAATTAGTTGGAGTTGGGGTGATTTGTTTCAAAGTGGGATCAGGGGTATGGTTTTCTTGAGGGGGGTATTGGACTTTGGAGGAGAAGAATTTCTTGGGACAACAAATTTCCTGCGTAGATTGTAGTCTCTAGGGGATGATTTTATAAATGGTGTATCTTGTATAAAAAATTCTTCAATTTTTTCATCGTCTGAGTCAATACAATAATCCCATAAAGACATAGTAGATTCTCAAGGATTTTCCTTAGTGGTATATTCATTTCATACTTCATTGGGTTGTTCATCATTCAAGCTCTGTTGATCTAACAACTAGTTGATAATTGAGGTCATGGAGTTGACCAGGAACATTTTTTCAAAGTGATTTTGTTGGTGATATGAGTAGAAGTTGTCACTACTGAAGGTATCTAGGTTTAGTGTGAGTTGTGTTACTTTAGGTGTATTGGGAGGGTTTCCATTCCTTTTGAATAATGGATGAAAAGGTATGGGTATTGAGATCCCGTCTCCAACATTCTTCTTGAGATCAACAAATTCATTCAAAAACTTCTTAACTAACTTAACCACACTATCAATATCTTTTGGTTCCTTTTTAGGGGGTTTCGTTAGCAACAATGGTTTCTTTGTAGCTGATTCGATTTCTTCGAAGTATGGGTGAATGTCGTAAGAGGACAACTCCTTTTATACAGTTTCAACTTCTTCAAAATTCCGAGCTAAAGTATTTTTACCAACTTGTTTAACAAACATGCCTATAGAGTGGATTATAGCTGATGTGTAGTATTCAATGGATACGAATTGTAAAGGGGTTTTCTCAATAGTAAAATTAGTGAGGATTGTAGTGAAGCATTGATTGAAGTACTTCACTTTTTCCCTTTTCTCCATTTTTATGGCTCCTAACTCGTTGTATAAGGAAGCAATAGTTTTCTGCTCTCCAAATTTTCCAATAAAATCCTTTTCAAAGTCTTCCCAACTGGTTATGGAATTAGGTGATAAATTAAAATACCATGTGGATTATCTTCTTGTGAATGTGTAAGGGAAAAACCTATAAACCATGTCTTCATGTTGAAAATTGAGAAGGAGGGTAGCTAAAAATAAATTCTTAATATAATCCTCAGTTAAGCCGAGTTTGTTCGGATTGAATGTTGGAAGGAGTTTTAAAGGTTTCCTGGGAATTTCATGTAAAGGTTCGACTAAATTTAGGGCACCTTCAGACAACCATGGTGGAATCACTGCTCTTCAATTTTCTCATTCACCCATGTTGTTTTAGAAATCAATCTCTGGGTTTTCACCTTCGAAGTTATGCTTTGATTCAAGAGGGGTAGGAGGCATATGATTCAAGGGGATAGGTACTTCTTGAAAAGAAATTTCAATCAAGTCTTCAACATAGTCAACAACCAAAATGTTGGTTTGATTACTAGGTCGTCTTGTGCAGGTAGTTCCCCTTCTTAGGATCTCTCTCATTGTTAGTAGTTTACCAAGAAATTTGGCGTAGGAGCGGGTAATACATCAAGTTTCATTAAAATCTTCATAAGGAACAGGAAACCAAGGTTTTTTTTGAGTTTCAGGGATGCCAACAACATTTCAAAATGTGGGATTTATGTCTTCAAAGGTAACTTTTGTTGATGTTTCTCTAGTTAGCAACATCGAGTAGACATTCTCCTAGATTGGTCATGTTGATTTGACCAAGGGAAATAATTCATTCACTCACAAAGCTTTGATATTGGTGAATGGCCCAGGCATAGTCTTTCTCTCGAAGAGGAGTGGATAGACTCGAGGTGCTCTCACATTGCCTTCTCCAGGATGAAGTGATCTATATTAATTAGACGTGTATGTGAGGAAATAATCATCAACATAAATATAATATATAAATAATATATTTATAATATAATGTATAAATATATAAATAATCATTAATTAATAATTAATAAAAAGACAATAATGGAAAATACATGTCCATTAATGAAAGAGCACTCCTCCCAAGTATATATATAGGAGCCCTCAATTGTAATATATCATCTTGTACAATATTTACTTACAACAGCCTCTCATCAAGTTCACTAAGTCTTGTTGATATTTTCAGTGTGTAATTATTCTATGATAACAATAGCATTTAAATCATAAGGCAATAATTATCATATTTGAAAATTAGAAAAATTGAAGACGGTATTAGAGCTAGTTAAAAGCTTTCAGTGCTAGAGCTAGTATACGTCTTTTTCGAAGCTAGTTAAAATCTTTTAGTGCCAGATATGATAGATCTGCTTGATACCTTTTATTTTTTGCAATTGTATGGTCGTGGTCACAAGCGGTCTGTGCACATAGAGAGACCACATTCCCTTTGGTCACAATTTTCCTAATTACAGGGCATGACTACCTTAAAGATTGCACTACATAGTGCGACAACTCTTTTGGTCACTCTTTGTTTCTTTTCAAGTTGTGATCAATCACACTATGATAAATAAAAGATATATTATAGACTCTACAATAGTGATTGGTGTTCGAGAGGGAGGTATATACATATTATTGGGACGACCATCCCAGGAATTGGTACATGACAACATCAATTTTTGTGAGATATGGCATCATATATTTGCACACTTACATTACCTGTGTTTACCAACATTGAAGAGGATGGTGTAACATACCCAACCACTCATAGTCTAGCCACGCTACCTCAAAAATCACTTTTGAACCAATTTCAAATTCTGATAAATTTTTAATTAAGAAAGAGGCATGAAATATTCACATGCATAGATCAAGATTCATGTTACAACATAAAATAAATGAATATAATTCCATACACGGAAATAACCAACAAGCATGCAAATTATAAACATGAATCTCATAGATAGTAATTAATACACAATGAAATAAATACACAGGTAAATAAAACCATGAGTGAGAGCACTTATCTTTAATGTAACGAATCACCAATTGGCTGCAGACCAAGGATGTTCCACCGAACCATAGACAATGTTGTTCCAAGTCTCAACAACAATGTAACCTCGAGTTAGGGCTATGAATCCACAAGGACGGTTCTAGAGTGTCACTCAGCTTCCTAACCTATTCAACACTCAAGCTCTCACAGGATTCTCAACACACGCAACAATCCAAGGTACACCAACTCTCTTCTATCTAGCATGCACAACCCAATATAAAGGACGTCCTTCTCTGCCACACATTTCCTCATGCTATCCACCTCCTTCCATGGCTCCAATTCATATGGTCAAGAATCTCCATGTTGGGACTCTCAGGATTCGCAGTTGTGAGCAAAAATTAACACATGCCAAAGAATATCAGACATGTAGGAATTAATTCATGGCCAGAATACACCATTAGTCATTACAACCAAAAAAACCATGGATCCTCTCCAACAAATTGTCTTTCTTTCCCAAGCCAAGGTTAAAATGAATGAGGAATCACAAGTGGGTGAAAGAATGAATGGAGAGAGAACATAATGAAAGGTGTGAACAATGAACAATGAACAATGAACAATGAGTGCGTGAGTGAACCCCAAAACAGACCAAAGATGGGTTTATATATTTCTTGGAATTAAATAACCACATGGCCTTCCCCCAAGAAGCTCATGTAATTGATATTCTCCATTAAAAAAAAATGGGTCAATAAAATATAAAATAAATACTTATCCCCTCAAGCCTTGTGGAATCATATCCCCCTATAACTCTTGTCCTTTTCCGTTTAGCAACCAATGATGTATTTATTATTAATAATGATCAAAATATTACATGTCCTAGGTACATTGGCCTCTTTTAATTGTTTGGGAAATCTATCCTTTCACAAATAAAAAAATACATTATTTAATATGGGGATCAAAACTGGGGTATCACATTCCCCTCCCCCTTATTTTGGCACTGTCCTCAGTGCATATATAAAACAAAAAACAAAATTTCAAAATTTATTCAAAAATTTGCAGGTACTCTGTCCACATGGCATCTTCGTGCTCCCAAGTAGCACCCCAGGATCATAATAGGTCCACTGGACTTTTACCATCTCTATAACTTGATTCCAGATCATTTTAACTTTTTTGTCCAATATTCACATTGAATGGACTTGAAAGTCTCCCTTTGTCTCTACCTGAATTAGATGCCAATCAATAACATGGTTAGGATCATGTACACATTTGTTTAGAAAAGAGATATGAAATACATTATGAACATTCATGGAAGAAGGCAATGGAAGAATGTATGAAACTAACCCTATTTTGTCCAATATCTCAAATGGACCACAAAATTTGGCTGCTAGCTTTGTACAACTACCCAATTTCAAAGAGCTGTTCTTGGGATTCACTTTTAAAAGAACATGCTTCCCCACTTTAAATTCTCTATTTGTCCTATTCTTATCTGCATAAATTTTCTGTCTATCTTGAGATGCCTTTAAATTCTTCTTAATTCTAACCATATGGTCTTCCATATCCTTGAGCAATTCTGGCCCAAGTACCACTCTGTCTGTTGGGTTGTCCCAACTCACTGGAGTATTGAATTTCCTACCATACAAAGCTTCAAATGGTCTCATTTTCAATGAAGCTTGATACCCATTATTATAGGTAAAGTCAACCAAGTGCACGTAATCTTCCCACTTATATGGCTTATCCATCACATACATTCTCAACATGTCTTCGATTACTTGGTTGAATCTCTCTATCTACCCATCTGACTGTGGGTATGTTGTGATAAAGTTTAGATTTCTAACAAATCCTTTAAACAATACCCTCCATAAATTTGAAGTAAACTTTGTGTCTCTATCTAAAACAATTTCCTTAGGTCTCATGCAACCTAACAATCCCCCTCATGTAAATTTCTACAATATTAGCTTCTGTATGCGTCATTTTTACAGGAACAAAATGAGCATCCTTTTTCAATTTATCAACCACTACCATGATTGAATCATGTTGTCTTGTTGTCCTGGGAAATTTAGTTATAAAATCAATGGTTACCACTTCCCATTTCTTCTCTAGAATTGGTAATGGACGTAGAAAACCTGTTGGGTACCTATGCTCAATCTTCACTCTCCGACATTTCATACATCTGGCAATGTAATCAACAATATCTTTATTCATTCATGGCCAAAAGAATTGGCTTCTTACTGCTGCAATTTTTTTCTGGTAACCGAGATGTCCGACATATGGAACATTATGCATTTCTTTTAATACCAAATTCCTAAGTTCTCCGGAACTAGGAACATAAATTCTATTTTTATGCATAAGGAATCCATCTTCCTTAATCTCATATTATTTAATTTTTTGTTGTACATTTTCTTGTTGTAAGATTTCTTTTACATGTAGGTAATGTTGATCTGTAACAACAACATCTAAAATCATGCTCTTTCAATCTGACTGATGCATACTAACCACTGTAGCATGCATGCAATGCACTCTTCTACTAAGTGCATCAACAACTTTATTTTATTTTCCTTTGATATGCTTGATGTCAAAATTGTATTTTCTTAAAAATTGTAGCCATCTCGTTTGCATGGAATTCAAAATTGGTTGTTCAAAAAAATAATTCAGATCCACATTTCTTCACCATGAGATAATGCATCCACATATTCAATGCGTGAACAATGGCAGCAAGTTCCAAGTCATGTGTGACATAGTTCCTCTCATGTTCTTTATGATTTCTGGACTCATAACCAATGACATGTCCATTTTGAGTGAGGAATCCACCAAGTCCTTTCTTGCATGCATTTGTACATACCACAAAACTTTCATTTGGGTCATCAATATTTAAAACATGTGCACTAGTAAATAATTATTTCAACAAATTAAAGTTATCTTCACACTCAGATGTCCATTCAAATTTAATTCCCTTCTTTTGCAAAGAAGTGATGGGATGAACAACCTTAGAGAACCCTGCTATAAATATTATGCAGTAACCAACTAATCCCATAAAATATCTGACTTTTGAAACATTTATGGGTGTTGGCCAGCCTCTAATGGCTTCAATCTTCTCTGGATCCACTGCTATGCCATTTTATGAAATAATGTGTCCCAAATAATGGATTTGTTCTTGGTAAAAATAACAATTACTAATCTTGGCATACAACTGATGTTCCCTCAAGACTTGCAATACCAATCTTAGGTGATATTCATGCTCTTCCTCTCACTTAGAATAGATAAGTATGTTGTCTAGGAATACTATGAAAAACTTATCCAAATAATTTATGAATATGCCATTCATTAAGCACATAAATACAAATGGTGCATTAGACAGTTCAAATGGTACCACTACAAATTCATAATCCCATACCGGGTTCTAAATGACGTCTGTATGATGTCTTCTTCCTTGATTCTTACCTGATGGTACCCTGATCTCAAGTCTATCTTTGAAAATGTGTTTTCCCCACTTAGCTGATCAAAGAGGTCATCAATTCTGGATAGAGGGTATTTTTTCTTCACAGTAGCTTTATTCAGTTGTCAAAAGTCAATACACAGCCTCAATGTTCCATCCTTTTTTTTGACAAAGAATATTGATGCTCCCCAAGGTGAAACACTTGGACGTATGTACCCTTTCTTCAACAATTCTTCCAACTGCATTTGCAATTATTTTAATTTTGGTGTACTCATTCTGTAAGGTGTTTTTGATACTGGGGAAGATCCTGGTACTAAATCAATGGAGAAATATATCTCCCTCTTTGGTGGAGACCCTGATATTTCTTGGAATACATATTCAGACTCTTGCAATACTAGAAATTCTTCAAGGCTTGGTCCCTTTGTCTTTTCTGGCTCCTCCACATGGGTTGCATACAATTGAAATCCTTTTCTGAGACATCTCTTTAGCTGTAAGGATGAAATTTCCCTTATAGAAATGGGTCTTGGAATGCCTTTCACAGTGCTCTATTTTCCTTCTTCATCAAGACATGTAAATGTCTTGTTATGACAATCTAGGACAACATGATGCTTGTCCAACCAATCCATTCCAATTAGAACATCATAAGATCCCAATGGTATAATATTTATATCAACATTAGTATTCACTCAGTTAAGACTTATGGAATAACCTTTGACCCTTTCATTGATCCTTCTTTTGGTTCCAGTGGCTAGTTGAACCAAACTTGATTTTTCAAGCTTATGTTTCTCCAAATGTAAATTATCCACTAATTTAGGATCAATGTAACAACAACTTGCTCCCAAATCAATTAAAATAACAATAGGCTGATTAATGATCTTACCTTCCACCTCGATAATTTTGGATTGGTACTCTTCTTGTTGATTATCTAAGGCTACATATATTCTTCCCATGTCTTCTACCATTGTAGCCTCTTGGATGTTGTGAACGATCTCCACTTTGTCTTTTCTATGAGGGAAATCGTTGTACACACGCTGTTCTTTGCATCCCCAACATTGGATTGGTGGTCTTCCCCTTTTTCCCAAGGATAATCTCTCTTGGATTCATCCTTAGCAGATTGATCTTGATGATTTTTATTAGGGCCGTTTATGTTTAAAGGAGGTTTGAATCCCTTCCTCCTCTGATCGGATTTCTCCTTCTTCTTATTCTTCTGAGATTTCTGCATGGATTCTCTACCCTTTCCTTTCTGATATAGGTACTTAGCCTTTCTAATGGTCTTAGTCAAAGTCCCGGGCTCATCATATTTAATCTTATATTTATAAAATGAAGGTAGTCCACTCAAAATCCTCTGTATTTTCACCTTCTCATCCTTTATAAACCCCACATACTTTAGCAGTCCCAAGAACTTATTTTCATACTTTTCCATGGTCATTCTTCCCGGAATGAGTTCAAATAACTCCTGCATTTTCTTGTCATAGAAGTGATATGAAAGGTACTCCTTCTGAAAATGTTTCTTGAATTTCTTCCAAGTGATCCTGCTCTCATTTATTTTCTCAACTTCCTTAAGTTGATCTCACTAGATAACAACTTTTCCATATAGATGGTAAGTGGTGGTTCTGGCTTGTAGGTTTGATGAGTAGTTATGAAATTGAAAATACCTCTTGGGCCCAAGAAACCATGCTTCAACATCATCTTCCCTTTCTCTTTCACTGTCAAAGGATGGTGGCTTAACCTTCCTCAACTCTCCTTTCAAAATGTTCAATTCATGTCTTCTTTTTTGGTGCCTAACATGAGACACCTATGGACTAAATATTCAAATGCATAAAATTTCCTTGTTTAGTGAGGTGAGTGATTTCTATGAGTTCTTCTAGTACTTCTTGAATAACCTTCTCTTTTTTAGTTATCTCTTCTTTCATGATATCTTCCCTCTTCCTCCCGTCTCGAGTTTGATCCATTCTTCGTTTGTCTTTGCAACTGATTTAAGATTTGTATCACTTGAGCATTTAATTGATTTTTCTCTCTTATCAGTCTCTCATTGTATTCTTTGTATATGTTTACTTCTATCATCAGGATTATCACAGTATCTATTAATGTTTCTTGCTCCCCTTTGCCCTGGTGTCCATTTGATTATGTCCCTGCATTACCAACACTAATATTTTGTCCTTTGGCCTTTTTATCATGGTTGTAAGCTCCCTCTCCTTCTTCCATTTCTAGACTATGTATTCTTATATTGAAATTATATGTTTATACCCCTAATTCTGCAAAATGTGGAAGCAACCATTTTTGTTAGAAATATGCATATCATAAAAAATTGTCAATTAATGCTACATGTCCTTTTTTTGGTTCAATGTATGAATATTTATGTCACAATTATCCCAATTATAACGATTCCATGTTATTATCCTTTGAATCATATTTCCAACGAATATACTCTTACCTCGATCTAATTTCTGAGATGAAAGTTATGGCTTCTTGAAAAGGCCACTTTCACCCTTTTTATGCATTTTCTCCACTGGTGCAATTTTATTGAAGTGTCAACTTCTGTGAACTGCAGAAGAAAATATATCAGGAACATAGAAACTTTTATATGAGGCGTAGATAATTGAAATGACAAGGAATTCATATCAACTTTCATATTTGTAATCTGATACTCCAGGAAAAAACTACAACAATCTAGAATCTGCAACTTTGTCCTTTTTTCACTTATTTTTCCAGACTTGGTATTTTTGGAAAAATTGGTTATCTCTCAATCTGTGCACTTCTAGAATATTTTCACTAAACTAAAGTTGTTTTTCATGATGAGTGTATAAAATGTCGAGTAAATAAAAAAATTCATTTTTTTGATCCAGGGTCACTTTTCCTCCTCCGAAAATCTCAAATATCCCAAAAAAGTGGCTCGAAATAATGGATTTTGACATATTTCAGTATCCCCATTTCAATCCCCTTAGGATTTATCCAATTCCTTCATGGGTTATTTCTATGTCTGCTTTTTGGACACTCTCAATGAATTTCATCTTAATTCAGAGGTTCCCATTCAGAGTGTTGAAGAATCATGCTCAAAAGTGACTTCGAAAAGAGGGTATTGAAGAATATCCCCCTTCGATACCATCGAGGATTTTCATTCAGAGTTCAGAAAGTAGGTAACTGTCACCACTTCGACTAGAGGGTATCAAAGAATATTCCCTTTCAATACCATCGGAAATTATAACTCGGAGTTCAAAAGTCATGGAAATTTCGTTGCTCCGAAAAGGGAGGGTATCGAAGAATATTCTATTTTCGATAACGTTGAAACTTTTCATTCGGAGTTCAGAAAGTTGATGAAGTTTCACTACTTTGAAAAGAAGGGTATTGAAGAATATTCCATTCTCGATACTATCAGAACTTTTCATTCGGAGTTCAGAAATTTGATGAAGTTTCACTACTCTAAAAATAAGGGTATTGAAGAATATTCCATTTCGATACCTAAACACTCGGAGTTGAAAATATTAGGAAATAATCATCACTTTGACCATAAGGGTATCACAGAATATTATTGATCAATACCATCAAAACCCTTCTGAACGAGATATTCCGAAAACTCCTTTCTGAAAAACACATCTTAGCGAGATCTGACGACTAAGAATGATCCCGAATGATCTAACAAATCTCATCCATTCAGGATACTGCCATTGAATTCTCTTCATGCTCGACTCCGAAGTCCTTCCGAAACTTCTTTCCTGAAGGCTTGTCAGGAACACCCTTCTCAGACCTCTAAGATTGAATCTTGTCTGTTGATTTCCTTTGACTTCCCAAATGACCGAAAATTAATGTGGACCATTGATTTACCTCATTTCTCAAACCCCAAAATGAAGCTCGTTCATCGATATAGTAACCTTGTCAAAATTTGAAAACATTAATATTTTTAAATTTTTAAAGAACGAATCTAGGCCGTTAATCACAATATCATACATGATCTTGGTCATCGATTCTACAAAAGCTTCCCCGTGCTACCGTAACCATTAAAATTGCGATTTTTTTCAATCTTCCAAGGCTATTTCAACTCTGCAAATCTACATATCGAATCCATTAAACCTCTCAAACAATATGAATCATTTAAACACAGATTTTCTCACGAATTTGGGGATTTCACTCTAATTTTTCCATTATTTTCCCCAAAATTCGTACAAGTTGAATTTGTAATAGAAAATTTTCCCGATTCACACCCATTCCATCCCATACAAGTCTAATGTTTCAAACATAAGCTATGATATCAATATGTAACATACCCAACCACTCACAAGCTTGCCACACTACCTCAAAACTCACTTCTGAACCAAATTTGAATTCTGATAAATTTGTAATTAATAAAGAGGCATGAAATATTCACATGAAGAGATTAAGATTCATGCTACAACATAGAACAAATGAATATAATTCCATACACACAAATAACCAACAAGCATGCACATTATAAAAATGAATCTCACAGAAAGTAATTAATACACAACGAAATAAATACATAGGTAAATAAAACCATGATAGAGAGCACTTATATTTAATGTAACGAATCACCAACTGGATTCAGATCAAGGACGTTCCACCCAACTGTAGTAACTACTGTTCCAAGTCTCAAAAACAATGTCACCCCCAATCCAGGGCTATGAATCCACAAGGATGGTTCTAAAGTGTCACTCAACTTCCCAACCCAGTCAACACTCAAACTCTCACAGGATTCTCAACACACACAACAATACAAGGTACACCCGATCTCTTCTATCCAGCTTGCACAACCCAAGAGAATGGACCCCCTTCTCTACCACACAGTCGCTCAGGATATCCACCTCCTTCCAGGATTCTAGTGAATCTGGTCAAGAACCTCCATGCTAGGACTCTCAGGATTCACAGTTGTAAGAAAAACTTAACACATGCCAAAGCATCTAAGACATGAAGTCATTAATTCATGGCTGGAATACACTAGCATTATTACAACTAGCAAAACCATGGCTCCTCTCCAACAATTCGTTTTTCTTTCCCAAGCCAAGATCAAAATGAATGCAGAATGACGAGTGGGTGAAAGAATGAATGGAGAGAGAACCTAATGAAGGGTGTGAACTATGAACAATGAACAATGAGCAATGAACAATGAACAATGAACAATGAACAATGAGTGAGTGAGTGAACCCCAAAACAGACCAAAGATGGGGTTATACATTTCTTGGAATTAAGGAACCACATGGACTTCCCCCAAGAATCTCATGTAACTGATATTCTCCATTAAAACAAAAATGGGTAAATAAAATATAAAATAAATACTTAGCCCCTCAAGCCCCCTCTCTTGTGGAATCATATACCCCTATAACTGTTGTCCTTGTCTATCTGGTATCCAGTGATGTATTTATTATTAATAATGTTCAAAAAATTACATTTCCTAGGCACACTAACCTCTTTTAATTTTTTGGGCACTCTGGCCTTTCACAAATTAACAAAATACATTATTTAATATGGGGCTCAAAACTAGGGTATTACAGATGGTCACAGGAATTCCAAATCTTCAGGTAGAGCATGATGGAGTTTGTAGGGGATGTGCACTTGGAAAGAATGCCAAGGGATATTTTCCAAGCAGTGACAATAGCTCCAAGGGGATCTTGGATCTAGTAAATTCATATCTATATGGACCTATGACAGTTGCATTTTTGGGTGGATTCCTGCACTATGTGATATTCATTGATGATTTATCCTGGAAGACATGGATCTTCTTCATGAAGACTAGGGATGAGGTCTTCAACAAATTACAGGAGTTCCTGGCTCAGGTAGAGAACCTGACATGGAATACGATCAAGGTTTTGAGTTCAGATAATGGAGGGAGTACACTTCTAGGGACTTCAATGATTTCTACAAGGAGGTAGGGATTGAGAGGGAGTTGATTGTTCCTTACAACCCACAATAGAACAAGGTTGCAGAGAGGAAGAATAGGTCCATTGTAGAGGTTTCCAAATCCATGATTCATGATCAAGATTTACCCATGTTCTTATGGGGAGAGGCATCCAGTACAACAATGTACGTCTAGAACAAGTGTCCTCACTGAATATTGGGGGAAAATACTCCCGAGGAGGATTTCACAAGTGTGAAACCAGAGGTCATTCATTTGAGGATATTTGGTTGTACAATATACATTCACGTTCCAAAGGAGAAAATGATGAAGTTGGAGCCTTCTGGGAAGAAGGGAATGTTTGTTGGATACATTGAGACATCAAAGGCTTACATAATCCTCATTCCAAGACAACAAAATATAGAGGTTAGTAGGGATTTCACCTTTGATGAAGAAACAACCTTTAGGATGTCCAGAGAGTCTCACATGGATATAGATAATGAGGAGCAGGAGGCTCTGAAGGATGTGGGTTTAGGTCCCTTTGTTCCATTTGATAATCCTTCAAACTATTAAGAGAAGTTAGCAGAGCCAGCTAAACCAATGGACTCACCTAGAGCCATTGTTCCAGAGACCATGAAGAGACCAGTCTGGCTTCATGATACATTGTAGGATGTAGAGAAGCATGCAACTCCCCGTGGTAATTTCAGGAAAAGTAGAAGACCTAAAAAATTCTTGAGTTATATGGAATTGATGAGTCACAACATTGATTTTGAACCTTCTAGTTATGAGGAGGCAACATGCTAGCAAGTTTGGAGGGATTCCACGATGGAGGAATATGAGTCCATCATGAAGAATGATGTGTGGGAGATTATTCTGAGACCTGAGGGGAAGTCAGTGGTGAATTCCAAGTGGATATAAAAGATCAAGCATGCAGTAGATGACAACATCGAAAAGTACAAAGTAAGGTTCATGGCAAGAGGGTTCTCCCAAAAAAAGGGAGTGGAATATGAGGAGACATTTTCTTCAGTCACCATGTACACTTTCATCGGGACCATTATTTCCATTGAATCAGTCATGGATTGGAGATTACACCTGATGGATGTAAATACTACATTCCTCAATGGTTTGATTGAGGAGGAAGTGTACATAAAAAAACCTCAGAGCTTTAAGGTACATGGGAGGGAGTCTCATGTTTGCAGGTGGAAGAAGGACTTGTATGGACTCAAGCAGGCACCTAGGGCATGGTACTCCAAGCTTGATGGATACTTGATGAGTTTGGGATTCACAAAGAGTGATGTGAATTCCAAACTTTACTACAAGGTTGTTGATGGTGATCCTTTGATCTTGGTGTTTTATGTTGAGGATTTTCTCCTTATGGGGGAAGAAAGGATTATTGTCAAGTGCAAGAGGGAGTTGGTATATGAGTTCAAGATAAAGGATCTTGGATTGATGCATTATTTCTTGGGATTGGAGGTGTGGCGGAGACTAGGTGATATCTTCCTAGGATAGGGGAAGTACACAGTTGATATCTTGAGAAGATTCGGTATGATGGACTACAAGTGCATGGCTACACCTATGATGAAAAATATGAAGAAGCTGAGTGATTCCTATTTGGTGGATCCCACTCTGTACAAGCAACTGATTAGATCCTTGTTGTACCTAGTTAACACCATGATAGATATTTTCTTTGTAGTGAACACCCTGAGACAGTTTATGGTTGAACCTACGCACTTCCATTGAGTTGTAGAAAAGCATATGTTGAGGTACCTGCATGGTACAATTGGATATGATCTGAGATATGTCTTAGGTGGTGAAGTGAGGCTACAGGGATATACTAATTTTCACTAGGCATGGAGTGCAGTGGATAGAAAGAGCACCTTGGGGTGCTCCTTCAACTTAGGATCAGCTGTGATATCCTGGTTTAGCATGAAGTAGACTTCTATAGCACTTGGTACAACAGAAGCAGAGTATATTGCAACTAGTGTCGCAACTCATGAAGCAGTTTGGATTCGAAAGATTCTTGTAGGAATATTTGATCAGGGGATAGAGACGTCCTTGATACATTGTGATAATCAAAGTTATGTCAATATTTTGTAAAATCCAGTATTTCATGACAAGTTGAAGCACATTGAGATCAAATATCACTTCATCCGAGACATGGTACATAAGGGAGAAACAAATCTCCAGTACATATCCACAGATGAGTAGATTGTGGACATTATCACCAAGCCTCTGTCTAGGGTGAAGTTTGTATACTTTAGAGACAAGCTTGGCATGATGCAAAATGTCTCCCTCGCTGATAGAGAGTTTTGATGTTTCTCCAGTTAGCAACACCAGGCAGACATTCTCCCATATTGGTCATGCTAATTTGACCAAGGGAAATGACTCATTCACTCACAGAGCTTTGCTACTGGTGAATGGCCCAAGTGTAATGTTTCTCCTGACGAGGGATAAACTTGAGGTACTATCACATTGCCTGCTCCAGGATGGAAGTGATCTATATTAATTAGACGTGCATGTGAGGAAACAATCATCAACATAAATATAATATATAAATAATATATTTATAATATAATGTATAAATATATCAATAATCAATAATCAATAATTAATTAATTAATGAAAAGACAATAATGGAAAACACATGTCCATTAATGAAAGGGAAATCCACCCAAGTATATATATTGTAGCCCTCAATTGTAATATATCATCTCGTACAATATTTACTTACAACAATCTCTCATCAAGTTCACTAAGTCTTGTTGAGATTTTCAGTGTGTAATTATTCTATGATAACAATAGAATTTAAATCATAAGGAAATAATTATAAGATATGAAAATTAGAAAAATTCAACAACTTCTTGTTCATAATTGATATAAGGAAAAAGAGTTGGAACAAGGGTGTTTTCAGAGGACTAGTCGTGTGTATGCAACATGTTTATGTAAGCCATACAATTTCAGGCCCTCCTTCGAGCGTCAATTCTAATGATGGGGATGGATTTCCCAACAATAGATAAGGGGTTCTCCTCAGTACATGGTCCAAATTAGAATATTCATTGTTTGGTTTATGAGACCCATCCAAATTATGGCTTGGTTGCCATTACTGGTTATGAGGGTGAAATATCGATGGCTATGCAAGTAAAATATGTAGAATAAGACTATGTAAATACATAAAGGAGATCTAATCTACTTCTGATCTATCCTATCCTAGATAGGAGTGAACTATTGTAACTAAATGAGCTATAATGAAACTAAAATATGCAAACTCCCCAATAAGATAGTTGTCATGAAGGCACACAATTATAAACACATGCATACACATTTATAAGCATAAATGTCTAAATTATATTTCTTCATACATCAACAACTCATGTGCTTGGGACATTGAGAATAAGAAATAATAACAAAATTGTAATTGTAACATAGATTGCACCAAAAAAGTCTATAAGCAAAGCATGTCCTTACAGTCCATGTGAGTAGAAAACATTCTAGTGGAAATAGTTCACAACAAACAAAAACACACATAAGTTCTTCCCTTTATCAAAAGTTTTCCCTAAGGGCTTCTCAATATTCATTAACATAATATACTTCCTTGAAATAGTTCTCGATTCTATATAATGCTTGAAGAGCCCCTTGAAAGTGGGCTTCTCCCTTTACTTATACAAATATTTACTAACTCCTAAGATGACTTATTTTATTCCTCAAGAATCAATTACAAATTTTTTTGGTTTACCATAGTAGTTGTTTGACATGTGTGAAGTTAAATACAAAATTGAAGATAGTTTGGAAAAAAACAAAATAGGACGTAGTTGACATCAAATTCAGATTTGCTATTTCATCCTTTTATGCACTCTTATCCCTGATGTATGTTGTCCACATCTCAAGCTGATCATAAAGCGCTACTATCCGACATTATTCCAATTCCTCAAGGGCGACCTTATCCATGACTATATTTTCACTGAGAGTTTGCATATATTTTGCCAAGGTAGCCATGAAATCCTAGATCATAGTGCAGGATTTGGTGGGCCAGATGAGATGTTGTTTGATTAAGTCTGTTGTCACCTTAGAGGCCAACTCTGTTACTTTTCTCCTCTAGCCCATACTTTCTAGACTTTCTCTATAAGGTCTTCCATGATAAGAGTCTTCCCAAGCTCTTCTATGGGAGGGAGATGACATTGTTTCAGTAAATCATGTGCAACTTTGTGCCATGGTTAACAAATCATCATTGAACTAGTTTTTTCTCTATCTTCTCTCTACCTGACTTTCTAGAAGCAATCAAGTGTAGCGAGATCAAATTTCCTTTCTACATTCAATGGACATGGAAGTTCAATTGGTGCATCTATATTTTCAATGATCCACCTGTCAAGATCGTCTATGCTTTCCCAGACATTGTTGAAATGGGTTTTTGGATTGAACTTGGCCATGTTGTTCCATGATGGTGACTGCAATCTCCTGGAACATGTTCAGGTGGGAATACATATCTACGATAGTCTCTTCCAATTCTTCCTTGAATTTCTATGCACTATCCTTAAAGATTTGCATGCTACCTTCATCAACCTTTACCTGTCTGAGTTGTTCCTCTAACTCCTTGATTTGGACATCCTTTTCTATATTTTGGTAGTGTAGGTTCCTGACATTTTCTTCTATCACTGACATGGAAGTTGTACCAACATGTGCCATAGTGATTGGGTCTTTTTTTATGTTTTTAGTTACTGGGGTCTATGTGATACTTGATATCAGATTACCCCCTGTGACTGACACTTTCCTTATTTGTTCTTGCATGATCCTACCTAAGGCCTTATCGTATGTGAACTTCTTTAAGTTGGGTACCTCACTTGGTATGAATGGAGTACAAAGTCCTAAACCTAGTCCACTGAACTGCGTATGTCCACGGACACCTGTTGTAGATACCTTTGGGATATCGCTCTCCATCGATGAAGCATTATTATTCCTTGCTTCATTGTCTTTCTTCTATTATTCTTCAGCTACCTTTTATGAAACATCACTTGTTTATTTCTGTGATGCTTATGCAATGTCCCTTTCTTTTGTTTCCTTTTGTTCAACCTCTACTTTTGTTGCTACTGCATCAACCTTAGCCTTAGCTTTAGTTTCTTCAGTTTTTCTTTTATTTTCCACTACACATTTTTTTTTCTTGCAGGTCTTTCCTTCTTTCTCCTCTTTTTTTCCATTATCGACTCTTCTTCTTTGGTTGATATTGATTGTACAGATGTAGTTGCAAGATATGTATTTGTCGTTTCATATTCTTCAACTTTCTTTCTGGCTTCCTCTCGTGCCTTTTCTTCATTGACAATCCTTTCGATAGGTTTTCCTTGTCTTCTCGCAATTACTTCATATAGGTCTTGGCTCTGTAATGAACCTCCTCCTCCTCCCAAACTTCTAAATTACATTCCTAGGACATCCCAATCTTATTGAAGTGTTCCTTGACAATTTTCTTTGGGTCATGCCTCCTGAACCTCTCTTCCCCGAAGTGGTACGAGAGCAGTGTATCCACTTCTTCCTGGTCCTTCTTGGTGTTTTTGAATGAGTAAGCGCCAATCCATAATGGGAGTATGGGCCATATAGATTTCTTATATCTATAGAGTATTCCCTCAAATTCATTGATTATCGTCTGATAGGCTACCTCCTGGATCACTAATTTGTCTGAGACAAATTGAGGTAGCAGATGTGGTGCTTTCATGGCCCTATATATCTTGATGTATGCAATATGTTCCAAAAGGTACCAATATCATATCCTCATGATTATGGCCAATTCTTTGTCAATCATGCAAAATGCTGGCGAGTAGAAAAATGAACTTGTACAATGGGGCTAGGAAGTTCTCATAGATCTTATAATATTTTGTCTTGTGTTTGTGCTCCAACAATACGTTGCAATATATGTGTATGGGTAATTTTGTTGGTTTCCATTCCCAACCCATATTTGGGTATTGGTGTGCAATGCACATTATATCCATGAGGTATGAGGACATGTGAAAGTTCAAAAAAGTCTCAGGTTGTTCTTCCACAACTGATGTGATGGCATATGCTAAGTTGGTTAACAAAATGTCAACCTAGTTGAACAATGATCCTTCATCTGCAAAATAGTGAATAAGTGGCATATATGATAGCGATAATTTGGAGGCATCTGTCTCTCCCTATAATCTGTATAGGATGGCCACTATACACTAATATGACTTCCTTAGTACGTTCGTATGGTAGACACATGTTGGTCTAAGATTAAATTGTTTATCTGAATTGTACCGGATATGACACATGTCTTTAGCTGTATCTTTGAATCCCCCTAAACGTTCATTGTCCAACTTATGGTTTCCTTCTCCATATGATAAAACGTTTCTAGTTCTGTGGGCTAGAATGAGGCTATAGGTTCTCACCTAGCATTGTAGATGTATAAATTTCCTAGATCCACTTGTTTAAGAATCCAGACCACAGTGTCGACATAGGGGAGTGTTGCAACGCATGATGATACTTTATGAATTATATATTTTATGATGTTCTTGAAAACCTTGAGTTCATATTTATCCTCTACATCAGTGATGAAATTATTCTTTTTGAACATCTGGTAAACATCACCCCATTTGAGCACATATTTTCTCTTTTATAGGAACCTGTTTGTGTCGTCATACATTTCCCTTGCAATGTCAAGTTCATATTCATGTTTTTGGACACTTCTAGAGGCCTCTGCATCATGCATTTTGTTGGTTTCCTTCTTTCTTGGATACATTTCTGAATCTACAAAGTATAGGAAAAATTAATCCAATGATAAAACCAAGTAATAACATAAAAATTATTAGACCTAGAGTTATGTATATTCACAAAAACAAGTTTATCTAAATAACCAATGTGAAATACCCAAGGAGTCACTCGTGTTGATTCTAGGAGAGATATCATCATCAAAATATGACAACATCATATCAGGCACAGTGGAAATTTAAGCCTTAATGAGAGATCAATAACTAGGTTCAGACAATTGATGAAAGTTATCCTGGAGAAAGGATAAAATGTTCAGAACCGGAGTAGTTCATGCGAACTGCTCCAATGAACACCATAGGAGTTTATATTAAGTGTGTCGATGGGTTATTGTGCACACCAGATAAGTTAGTGTGAGAATCC
>JZKD02S0319616.1:74362-104795 GCA_000966675.3 Picea glauca | reverse complement strand
TCACTGACACAAGAATTCTCCAACTGAGGAATAGATCCATTTTAGAGTATCTCATTAAATGGAGGAAACTACCGGTTGAAGATTCCACTTGGGAAGATGAGTCTTTTATACAGAATCATCTAGAGTTACTCAAGTGTTGCAAACAACACTTGTCTCAATGGGAGGGGCATGTTAAGCCCTAATATTGGCTCATTACCCCTTAATTGGGGCATATTACATTAGTAATGTTATTTTATTTATGTCGGCTTTATTCCATTAGTTGTAATTATACCTCCTAGTCTCCTATATATACAAAGGAGACATTTTCATTTGGAATCATCTTGTACTTGAACATTTATGTGGGGTAAAAGGAGATTGCCCCCTCGAAGAGGCTTATTATCTGAAATTATCTCTTTTTAAAGGCGTTGAGTACTTATTCTGAGGTTTTTCTATGCTATATTGATATTTGGTTCTTAACAGGTTATGGATCATGTTGAATCCCATAAGATAGAATTCAGAAAAAAAATCAAAGATGAGCGGGGGGTGGGGGCTGTTGGCATAGAGACTGTCGCAGAGACTGGTCGAAAAGTTTGAGGATTGTAAAGGTGGGTGGAAGGTGAAAATAAAAGAAACTCTAAACTTAAACTTTGAACCTAACCCATATGAGTTTGTAAATGAAATATTGTCGAGTGGATTAGGGAATACCTGTATCATATTCCATGTGTGACGAGATAACCGGTCGAGGGGAAATTTAAGACGCAATGTTATCGCTCCTTCAAATTAATATGTTCGATTTGATGACCTCTCTCTCTCTCTCTCTCTCTCTCGGGAACTCAATAAACAATGGTCAAGAGGTGGATGGTGAGAGCACTTTTATAGGATTAAGCTTCATAATTGCAATTGGACCGGGGGAGGGGAGTTCCTGGCAGAGGATTTAATGGAAAACACTCTGGTATAAACTAGAAGGTATCATGGGAAAGCCTCCAATGTATAACGAAGGATTTAGAATGAAGTTTGTCGATGAATATCGAAGAATAAGTTGGGAACTCTTCTGGTTTGACTGGAGGAGTTGGTAAGAACTCTTCTGGTCAAACCAAAGGAGTTAGAATAAATTTGTGTGGTGTGTGTCGATGAAGAACAAGGGAAAACCTTCGGTATGACCAAAGAATTTTGTAGGAACTCCTCTGGTCAAATCAGAGGAGTTTGCATGAAGTATCATTGTCGGTGACTTATTGTTTCAACAAGGTTTAAGGGAAGTGTTCTAATGGTCATTGGAGAAGTTGGAGGGAACTCCTCCTATGTACAATGGAGGAGTTTAAACTAACTTGTTCGATGACCAAAAGTTTTCTTCAATATTTTCCCAAGTACCAAGAATAAAAAATGGAAATTCAACCAAAAAAAGAAAATTTAAAGTGGTCCTTTTAGAGAAAGCGATAATCAAATATTGTCATTAAGGAAAAATTCAAGCCAAGGAGTTTTATAGAGAATAGAAAAAGGGGCTCCATTTTCTTGGAGGGGATTTTCAAATAGAAAACACAAGAAAAAGGAGGGTTTTCAATGTCCGAAACAACAAAAGGATATTTTTATCTCATAATGGTGAATATCAACCAATATCAATACCAAGGGTGAGACCATTATCACTCCAACCCTTCTCAACCAACACCAAAGGGTGATGTTGTGATCACTCCAACCCTTGCACACATATTTACATGGAGGGGGAACTAATGAAAACAAGTGAGATATTGTGTTATAACATCTTTAGCCACCTCATTTTATCTAAGAAGCACTTTATTAGCCCTTATGCATCCTCTACTTGATTTTAACTAATTGATTCCACTTCTAACTCTACAAAATAGACCTCCTCTACATACAATCGTTGGTATCCTTCACTAAAAGAGCAATTACTTGCATCTTGCCTTCAAGGAAGGAGAGAGTATATTCACAAGTGAGTAAAAAAATATAAAATCATGAAAATTATGCACTCCCACGTAGAGTTTACGGGAAAATTAGTTTCATAACTTCCTAATTCCCATGGGTAATGATATTAACCTTCTTGAAATGGTGTAAATAAGACCTCAAAGGAGGAAAATTGACACACAATCCCTATGATATCATGGTTATCATTTGATCCCAATCAGTCAGAGCAATTTCCCCATGGTTTTTATGACCAGAATCTCCCTAAGTATTTTCATCCTCAACATTTTCCATCTCCGACCTTCTAAGATAGAAATATAAGACATCCTTGTCTTTCTCTTTTCCAAGTGGAGAATAACACTGGAGTTCAAGAAATCTTGAGTGGCATGGGACAGGAGGAATCCAAACAATGGTTATGGGTGGTGTTTGCAACAAAATTCAAGTATATTTCATTTCTATTGTTGTTTTTCCTTATAAAATGGAGATCTCTCTTCTTACACCCCCCCCCCACCTAGAAAATGTCTACTTTCATTCATATGTTTAATATTCAATTTCGAGTGTTGGTACTATCTCTCCTGACTATAATTAGTTAGTTATTTATTTCATAATTCAGTTATATTTTCCATATTGGTTTGAGGAAGGTTGTATTTTCATAATTTCGAGTGTTGGTACTATCTCTCCTGACTGTAATTAGTTAGTTATTTATTTCATAATTCAGTTATATTTTCCATATTGGTTTGAGGAAGGTCTTGTTCTATGTTTTCCAGTTGTAGAGCCCATGGAAGGAACAAGAGGATTGGAATGAGGATAGATTTTCCATCTCATCTCCAACCATCCAATAATCAAGTAAGTCCTCTAACTACCTTGTTATTTATTTCCAAATTATTGTAGTCTAAGCTAGGAGAAAGAAATATTATTATGTTCGCTTTTTTATCTTTTGTGATTTCACCCTAGTGATAGGATAGAGTTTTATATTCCATAACAGAACTAGCGACTCCATTGGGGAATAACTCCTAGAGTTATTATTTTTAGGGTGTTCCCTATCATTTCTAGTATTTTTTATTTATTTATCTTGTATTTTTCCTATTTGATTGCTTGTTTTCATTCCTTTCAGGCTAAATTTTAGAAATTTTTCTGAGGTTTTCTGAAGTTTTTTCCCTCTAACTAAAGGAACTCATTGATTTCCATTGGGAACAGATTGAATACTCACTTGTTCCAGTTGATAAGGGTTCAAGTAATTTCCCCTTTCCCTCACAAAATGAGTGAGTGCCTCCTCATAAGTGATTTTTCCAACCTTCAACCTTGTTTTTCGTAATTTTTCCTCATCCTTTTTGCTAGTTTGGTTGCTTGAGTTTCTGTTGGATGTTAGTAACAATATGTTTCATTCTTGATTATTTTTATTTGTCATTCATATTTGAAAATAAAAATCATTGTAGGTGTTTGCTATGTTCCAAATGCTTGAAATATCACAATAAACCAGAAGTACACACCATGTACACTAATGTGAGCATGGAGCAGAACTCAAATAAAGGTAAGAGATATATGTTACACAATAAGTCCTCAAATAATAGGATAACCTCCTACAAATATCCAAATACATTCATACATCACAATTCACATGTCCTGAATAATGAATACATGATCTCTATTTATACCTATTCACACATTGCACATGAGGCCCCTTTAATATTAGGCTGACCCTATTACATATACATTTACACATTACATGTACATTTAACCCATATATGCCCCCCCTTGGGGTTATATCATATTCATTTAACCACAGATATGCCCCCCTTGGTTCATATAGGTGTCTTTGCTTGTTTTCCTTGTTTGTTTTGCATGCTTGAGGTGTGGTTGGCTAGTTTCTTTCTTAGTTTTTGCTTGGTTGAATGAGTAGGGCCTGATAGATTTTAAATATTGAAAGAAAAGTAAAATATTACATTAGTAGTTTTCATATTGCATTGGATTTTCCTTTTAGAATTGTTCATGATACAACTTTCATTAAGGAATCAGTGCAAGTTGAATGCCAATGTTCTTATTAGTTTTTCTGCTTTGAGACTTTGAAATATCACTAGTTGCACATACATGAACCTTGAGTAATTAACATGAAACTAAAATGAATGTTTAATATAAAAAGAACTAGACCTTTTTATTTTATGGAAAATGCATAATAGTATAGGTCTTAGGGCCTTGCGATAGGTTGGAGAGTAAATTATCCAAGGCAATCAAACTACAAACTAGAAGTTGATTAAAGAGTGTGAAAAATATAGTAGTAGCAAGGAGAGATTGCTAGGAAACATCCTCTAACAAAGGAGTTAAGAATGATGTTGCATTAAAGTAAGTGCATGTGATATCCCCTCCTTTTCTTCCTTTAGTGTCTATTGGATTACTGCGTAAACAAGGGTTTCCTAACTTCCAATGTCCTCTAGGTGCCAATGCTTTTGGAAGCTTAGGGATTTGATACCCTTCCCATACATGCAGTCCTGACCTACAACTATTATGTCTGGTCATCAATTATGAAATGATAACTTTAGTGGCTTGTCCTAGGATTTTACATGGGTGACTGCTAATGGGAAGTTCTCATGATACTTGTGGAAGACACTTAATTTCCATTTCAAATCCTTTGGAAGGTGTCTATGTTCTTGAGGACACTTACAAATTAGGTGAATGTTGCAAGCAGGTTACCATAATTGTATCTTTCTCCTTTTTTGATCATTCTCGGGACTTAATCAACCTATATCGGTCTCCAAAAGGTCCATTGATAATTTTTTCACTACTTTAGATTCAATACCTAATCCACCTGGGTTGAGCTTTGGGAAAGTAGTTTGTGTCTGTTGATTCCTTTCAGGTATTTTATATTTGCATGATGCTCTGTGTAGTTTTACTTAGGTTGTTTTTGTCTCATCACTTATTTTTTTCAAAGTGGTTGAAAAACCTCTCCACCGATAAAAAAAGGACTCATGGTATTTTGCCTGAAAGCGTGGAGCCTCCTCCAAGAAGGTGCATGATTGATAGTGTTGGTTAATCAAATCCATTTCACGAGACTCAACCAGACATGGAAAATTCTATGAGGGAAGGTTTCACCGATGAGGAGCTTTAAGCCCAAAGACTTATGCAGAATTTGGATGGTCATGTTCAACTTCCCGAGGGTTTTTCTTTACCATAGGACAATATCAAAACCATCAATATTGAATATCTCACTAAGAAAACTCTTGCTAACTTCAACCCTCCTCTTTTAGAGCCTTGCAACTTTTCACCTTTGCATGCTTGGGTTCACAAGAATCCAAATATTCAATATCCTACAATGGAAAATGTTGTTGGTTCATTTAGGTCTAGAGGAATTCAAACCCCCACATTAGTAATCACTAGTGGAGGAGTCACTCCTCCCATATCATCTACATTGAGCATGATCCCTCCCATCTCATCGAGTGGACTTTTATTCCTCCTTCGACTGTTTCTAATAGTGGCATGGGACGAAAACCCTCTACCTCATATAGTGGAGGATATTTTTCCTTTGGAATGTTGACTATCGATATGCCACATGTAGTGTCCAATTTTCCTCATATTTTCCCTACTCTTAGCATGTCTGTGGGGAGCTCATCTACCCATTTTCATAGATTTTTGTGGGGAGGGGGGAATATCCCTACATAAACATGAACACTCGGGATTTGAATCTTTCCATCTTCCAGGTTTCCTAGTGGGAACCAAACTCCTCAAGGTTTTGGTAACCAAATGGGTGGGGTATTTCCTTCTATGGGGTTTCCAATGGGGAGAAATCTCTTCTCAGGTCCTGGAAACCAAAAAAGCGATTCATTTTGGTCTAATATGATTCCCTCAGAGAGAATTCCATTTCCATATTTTCCAAATCCAATGTATGGAGGTCACCCTCCTTATGTTCAAGCACCTTCTACTTCCAACCAATATCCTAGATAACTAACCTACAATCCTTATGCACCTAGTGGTGGTTATTCGTAATGAAAATCTTTTATGAGTACCAACAAGATGACATATAGAACCCAAGAAGTTGGAATTCGACATGACTCCCTTTTCTTGCAACATTGAATCTCCATGATTTGAAAAACTTAAAAACAACCTAGTGCTTCATAATTTGAATTGGCTCCCAGTCCCCACTAAACTGCCCTTAGACGTCTCAAAATTTGAGGGTAAAGTTAGTGAGGATCCAGCTAACCATGTGATGACATTTCATCTATGGTGTTCTTCCAACTCCCTAATGGATGATTCCATTAGGTTGAGATTGTTTCAATGAATCCTGATCAACATGGTGGAAAAATGTTATATCGAGCTTTGACAAGGCTCTTTCCAAACGTTTGAATCTATTTCCATGACATTCCTTAACCATTTCCAGTTTATTTTTTGGTACAACTCTGGAATCAAAATCTTGTCTATGTTTCAACAAGATGATGCCACTCACATTTCTAACCATATTCAAGAGTGGAAGAGGTGACGATGTATGATCAAAGTTCTGATTCCTTAGGAATTCTTGTTGGAATTGTTTTTGAAATACCTACATCTGTATATTTCGAAGGATGTCACCCTTTCAAGGGTCATGATGAAGGAAACGACCATATTCATGCCCAATAGTTAGACTTATTTTACTCCCAATCTAGGGTCCTATATGTAATTTTTCTTAACGCACCGAAACTAGATACCAACTCGAAGAAGCCCAAGTCAGGACCACATTCCAATGGAATGGTTGGTTCCATTGAGAATGTCATGACTAACCGGATGAGATATATGTCTCTACATCCACCTATAGTCTAGTGAGACACCACCTCTACCTATGCTCCTCTTAAATCCTCCAATGTCCACTCAGTGTAGACATCCAACCCCAAGGGTAAGCAACAACCTGGAGGAAAAAATAAGAATAAATATAAGAAGAATGGTGGAGGAAATAACATGGGAAGTAAAAAAAACACCTCCAGGGGTAAAAAATGAAGAAGAATGTTAACTTTCCTTGCAATATTTGTAAGGAAGACCATATCACCTATCAATGCCCCAATATTGAGGAGGACCAATGCTTATTGACACAACATGGTTCTCATTAATTTCCCACTATGTTAGCTAACCCTTTTCCTCCTCATGACCAACAAATTTTAGTTGGTTTTCAAACTAGCCCTACTACTCCACAAGGGGGAAACTAGGGAGCTCCTCCACAAGGGGGAAACCTGTAAAACATTTACCTATGTAAACAAGACATAAATCTATAAACATAAGGTCATAATTATGAAGCCTCTGATTCTAGTACCAAACATAAATATATTGATCCTCCTAACCCACAAAACCCTCTTCACATAGAGAAACTTGTAGCTGAAGAAATACCTCACATACCTAACAATGTACTTAAAAGGTCAATGCACAACCCAAATGCTAGGGTTGGTTATAATTATTCCATTATGGAAGATCTATCCTAGGTGTTGCGTGCAATGTCCTCCTTGAAGGTTCTCTAGGGACATCCTATGCAAAGGAGAGATCTGATTTCAAATATAGCATTTGTCAATCCCATGGACTCTCAGTTGATAACATTTGACCTATATAATGTGAATCCTAGGATAATTCCACACTATGTCACATTCCAAATACAGGTGTCATATCATAATACTAACATCTTTAGGATGGCTATGGATGAACGTGCATCCACTTGCATCATGTCCATGTCTTACTAGTGATCCCATAGCTCCCCTGATATTTCCTTTTCCCACACCATGCTGAAATAATTCGATGGGAACTTTTTTAAGACTCGTGGTATCATACCTAAGTTCCCTATTGAATTAAGGGGGGGAATAATTTGTGTATAAGTGGAATTTATTGATTCTCCCCTTGACTAAAACCTCCTGTTAGGATAAAGTTTGACTTAAGTCATGACAACTTTGGTCTCATCGGTATTTAGATTTATTTTATTTCCCCAAGATGGGAAGATCATTACCATTGACTGATTGTCCTTTTTTCGGCCTGATCCAACCACTTCATTAGGACCCAATGTCCCTTTGATTCAGAATTATTTGTAGGCTTATGAGAGCATAGGTTGTGGGATGTATTCTTCACTTACGGTATCTTTTAACATCTTAGTGCTTGTTTATTACATCAATTTTTTTCTTGGATGCACAAGTTTGTCAGTCACTTATATCCCCACCACCCAAATTTTTTACTATTGAACATCCTACTTTGAGGATTTGTGGGTTCTACGTGATCCTTCTGTCTCTACAATAGGGATGGACATGTAGGGATTGCTAGAGAACTGAGAGGGGGGGGGTGAATCAGTTGTTACCATGCTTAAAGAATTATGCTCATTTTAAATTCATTACAGAACTCTCAATGATGATCACAATAATGCAGGGAAGTAAGCAATAGAACATTCAACATCATTCACACATAAGAGATACACAGAGATATATATTTCTTGAGGAAACCCATAAAGAGTAAAAACCTCTTCTTCTTAGTATGATAATTAATCTTTACATTCTGTACATTATCATACATATGAGATCCAACTCATTGTGAGGCTAGAACCTCTATTTTGCAAGATGCAACTTGCTGAGAGAACCAACTCTCTGTTTTCTCTAGCACCAACTAGAAGGAAGCACCAACTCCCTGTGTTTCTCTAGCACCCACTAGAAGGAGGCACCAACTCCCTAAGTGTTCCAGCACCAACTGGATGGAAGCACCAACTTCCAGTCACACAGGCACCGACCTGTATAACAAAGAACAACAGTTCTCCCTTGCACCACCCTTCCACCGTGGTTTCTCTGGCTGCAACCAAATGGAAGCTAGAACTCCCTGTGTTCAAGCACCCACTTGAACCTCTGAGGACAACAGTCCTGCCTAGCACCACCCTACCACCCTGAAATATAAATCTTTGCTACTGAAACTTATTATAGTGATATAATGTTCATCAATGACTTACCAGTCTCATCACTGTTCTGCTACACTGCTCTACTCTCCTGTATCAATGTCTCTCTGCCTGCATCTTCTTACGCTTTCTGATCTTCTGCTCTTCTCTACAAGTGCACCTCAACCTTCTTTTACTGTCTCAACTAGGCATCTTTGTTCTTTTCTTCTGCTGTGATTTATGCTTTGCATCTTATTTTGATTCTCTGAATTACACCTCTTCTTTGTATTTCAGCTCCTGCCCACAGCATGCCATGTCCCCGTGTGTGATTCCTCTCTCCTGCAACACCCTCTCTTCTTCTTTTTTTGCATTCTTATAGTCTCTGTGCACCTTGTGCATACCATATGCACAATGCTTCTGCATTCTCTTCATGTCGAGTGCTCTACTTGATCATCATTGCAACTATTCAACTTCTTTGGCTATTAAACCCATGTGTCCATCATCACTAGGTGTTATGCTAAGATTCCTTAGCTTGTCTAGCAGTCGAGACTCTTCGTCTTCTCTATCATAGTCAATCTCATCCTCTCTGTTGCAGTTACAGACTTCAACGCTCTTCCATCTATCAATCTCCTCCTGAACAGTCTTCATTCCACTGGCAGATTCCTTGAGACTCTTCATCTTCTCTGGTGGTCAACCTGAAGTCTCTTCTAGTCCTCTGGCAGAAACAATCAGTCGTTTCTATCAGTTACACTGTGAACCTCAAAAAAATGCATCAGCAACTGAATCGCCACTAATCGATTAACTGTGAAGAGAAACATTATCCCTTCAATCATATTCCCGAATAACCTACACCATTGGATCATAAATGATGGGTCTCGTGATTATTTTTCCATTTCACAATTCGACGTTTCAGCATTTCGACATTCTTGTGGTGAGGCATCTCGTCTCTCCAAGTCACAATCTCTGAAATGGATATTAGCTTCATGCTACCTCCTCCCTTGAGCCTTCATCAATGTGACTATAGGTTATGACCAGGGGCCAATTTTGAACACGCATTTCACATTTCACATTTCGGGGATTTTGTGATGAGTTGTCTCAACTCTCCATGTCCCAACCTCCGAAATGGAGCTTGTCTCTTCACAATATTCTCTATATCTCTTCGACGATGTGACCACCAATGGTGACCAAGCGCTTATCCATACAATGCTTTCGCAATTTCGCATTTTGGCACTTCAAGACTCCTGTGATGAAGAGTCTCGACTTTTGACTCCTCCAACTCCCGGTATCCGAAACTCCGGTCAATGTGCCTGTTTCAAGATTTTCAGCATTTTGCATTTCGACACTTCGGGACTCCTGTGATGAAGAGTCTTGAATCTTGACTCCTCCAAATCCCGGTATCTGAAACTCCGGTTGATGTGCCTGTTTCTGGATTTTCGGCATTTCACATTTCGGCACTTCGAGACTCCTGTGATGAAGAGTCTCGACTCATGACTCTTCCAACTCCCGGTATCTGAAACTTCGGTCGATGTGCCTATTTCAGGATTTTTGGTGTTTCTCATTTCACCACTTCGGAACTCCTGTGATGAAGAGTCTCAACTCTTGACTCCTCCAACTCCCAATATCTGGAACTCCGAAATGGAGTCTTTGTTTCTGATACCCGAAATGGAATTTAGCTTCTGATCTTGCCATGCGATCATCATTGTGTTGTTGGTCGTGATCTTTGCCATCAATGACAAACACACATACTCTGCACTTTGCATCCACCTCTACACTATCTCTTCTGGTCTTCACGAGCTTGCTCTGCTGCGTCTTCCCAAAATACTTCTAGTGCCCGCCTGGCACATTATACCTATACTCAAGCCATCATCACTGTTGTACTTGCCATCAATGACAAGCATACATTGCCTATAAAACATGCCAACAGGGATGGCTATGCCTTTATATGAGGCAACAATGATTGGTTGGAAAATTATGTTGGCCTCTATAGACATTGATCATTCCCTCATTATCGGAGGAGCATGATCAATTCATCAATATTTTTTTCCTTTTCGGTGTTAGGTTGTTATATTCTTTGCAATGAAAGAACAATCATCTCATTGTGTAGTTGAGGTGTATCAAATGGGAGATAATTCAACCGATGAGTTAAGTCAATTCGATCTTTAAATTAAAGGTCAAAGTGATCAACCAGATAAGTCAAATTCAAAGTGACTGACAGAAAATTTGAAAGGTCAGCCAACAAGAGGTCATGAGGAGGTTGAGTGGCAACTGACTAAAGACTAACTGGAGGTTGACTAGTAGTTGAATAGTAATCTGAATGAAGTCAACTGTAAAAATCCCAAGATTCATGGGATTTGCAACCAATCATATGCATGGATCTATAACCATTTTTGGGTGCCATGATTTAGGGTTTTCATGTTGTAAATACTATAAGTAAGTCATGCTGTAATATTGTAGAAGCTAATCTTTAGATGAAGGTTGATGGTCATGAAAATGCAAGTCAAATTGGCTGCAGGTTCGTTCTTGTGTAAAGCAAGAGTGTATGATGGAAATTGTTTCTTAGGTGTAGACCGAGGTTAGTCATGTAAATATTTATTTTGAAGGAATAATACAACAAGAGAGAAAGACACTCAAGGAATATTGGTTTTCCCATTTGGGTTTCTAGTGTAAAATCTATGTGTACTTTGATTGTCATTTATTTTCTTGTTTAAATATGTCTTCTCTTTCCTAGTTGGTTTAGTGTGGATGTATATTTCTTATCAAGTGGTATCATATCAAATATATATTGATTTGTAAAAGTCATATCAGAGCAAGTTTAAGCATATATTGGATTTGAGCTAAAGCTTGGTATAGTGAGAGTTGTAAGTCAAGGATATTTAAAGACGTGCTTGAAATAATGGCAAGCAGTTAAAGGATAGAGATCAAAAAATTCAATGGCCAAAATTTTGATCTTTGGAAGTTTGATATTTAATATCTCCTTATATATCAAGAAAAATGGGATGCGATCTGTCTAGGAACCATTCCAATGACTATGTCAAGGGAAGAATGGGAAAAAATCGAGAGAATGGAAAGAAGTATTATTCAACTTTGTCTTGCAGATTTGGTGATGTTGAATGTCTTAGGTGAAGACTCAACCAAGAAACTATGGGACAAGCTGGGAAGCTTGTACCAATTGAAATACCTAGTAAACAAGCTATTCCTTCAGAAGAAACTGTATATTATGAGGATGAGTGATGAGAGCTCAGTAAAAGAGAATATAAATGCATTCAATACAATAATAAGTCAGTTATTGTTTGTGGATATTAAAATCACTAAGGAGGATAAGATTATTATCCTATTATTTTCTTTTCCATACTCCTAGGATAACATAGTCATGGTTACAGGGAGTAATTCGACCACACTAACACTAGACGACATGGTTTAATCTATACTATCAAATTAAATGAGATAGAATAGCATGGAAGGATCAACCAAATAATCCTTGATGATGAGAGGTTGACTGGTTGACAAAAATGAAGGAAAATTCTCATGTAGAAAGTATAAGTTGAATTGTATATCTAAATCCCTAGTTCAGTCGACGAGAAGATACTGGAAATACAATAAATATGGATATTACAAGAGAGACTGCAAATTGAAGGTGAGAGAAGTCAACATAGGATCTGACGAGAATAATTTGACTGAGAGAAAGAATACTCAAAATAAAGGAGGTGATGTGTGTATGACGTCAACTAGTACATAGTCGAATCAGGATGTTTGGTTGAAAAAATTAGGAGAATCCTTTCATATGAAACTTCATAGGGAATGGTTCTATGAATATGCGAGATATGAAGGGGGAGACATGTTATTGTGGGAAAAATCAACAACCAAAATTATTGGATGGGGAAGATCCCCACTAATACTACCATATGGGAGGAGTAGAACCCTTCCAGGTGTGCTACATAATCTGGGTTTGGAAAGAAACCTGATATATATTAGCAAGATAATTAATTCAAGTGTGCAAAATCTATTTCAGAAGGATATGTGAAAAATGGTCAAGGGTACGATGGTGTTAATTAAATGAGTTTAAATTGGAACCTATTGTGCTATCAGAACACCCTCCCTAATTTCTTATTTTACCTTTTCCCTATGAGAATAAATTGGGGCTCCCTACTAAAATTTCTACTAGAAATCCTATCAATCTCTCTCATGCAAATGGAAAAGACCAAGTCTCTCTTCTCAATCTCCATACTTTACCATTTCAACGATTTTAAAGAAGACTTTGTCGTGCCAAGACATTGTATATTGGTGAGCTTCATCTTTTCGTCATCGATACACTGCATATCAATGAGCTTTCACTTTTCTTCACTGATACATTTTGTATCGGTGAGCATCCTTCTTTCTCCCCCGATATGACCCATATCGGTGACTTGGGATTTCCTTCACTAATATACTTTCTTGAACTTTCTCTTAAATTGTTTTCTAAGTTCTAACCCATTGATTCTGGATATATTGGTAGGTTAATATTTTCCTCTCTAATAGAACCAATATCGACGAGTTAATGATATCTCAGCTAACACACATGTGACCATCCTCTCTTTATCGTCGATACATAGGAAGGGCCAACACTTAGACATTTTCTTTAGCCACTTTCTGGTGCATCGACATTGATCATTTCATGGGCACCGATACATCGACACCCATCAATCCTTGAACTTTGATGCATCGATGCTTCATGCGCTTCCAATCAATGATATGCATTTATTGTGGGTGAATTTTTGTTTTTTGTCATCGATATTCTACCAGAAATATGTCTACTCCTCATCAACATTGAGTGTATCGACAATGATATTCTCTTTCTCACCGACATAGATTGTGTCAACAAGACACTTTTATCTCAAAGCCTATCCCAAGTTCCTCCAGCTCATATAATTCTCATTACGCCCATTAATAATATTCCTATGGTTTCAAGTGATTAAGCACTCCATGCAGGAATGGATAACTAATGATTGATTTCTCACCTTGCATAATCTACTTCATGTTGGAGTTGTGATTGAGTCTATGTGTTTCTCCAACAACTTTCATTGCGCATACCATGCCAACGTGCATATTTTGTGCCTTCTTGATTTTATGACTAACCTTAATAACCAAATTGTTGTTTATTGTTAGGTGGGTTAATTGTAACATCTATAGGGCACAAGTTGGCTCTGAATTGCATCTCAAAGAAGAATTGGTACTCTTATTGCATACTTAGTGTTAAACTCTCCAAACATTAGTTGGTTTTTTCCATGGGATTATATTTCTGAGCCACTAATAGATGACCTCATCTCCAGTGGATTAACTAAGAGCCTATACAAAAAATATAAAACAATAACTAACGGAACATTATTCGAGCAAAGAAGTAGTGAGAATGGGGTCCTAAATTTCATTAAAAAATGTCTTTGCTTTCAATTTTGGGTATTGATCAAAGTGTATTTTTCACTCCTGAAACAAAATAGATGTATGCTTTACGGGAAAAAAATTCCAATTTCATTAATGGAATCAAAATATAAGGTCCAAAAGTGTCAGAATGATCGCCAAGGATTTCCCATCAAGAAAGTCTCATTAACCGTGACCTTCATCAAACACGAATCTCCTCAAATGATTGAATGAATTTTTAAGGTATCTCACTAGAAGCCCCTCCCCGTTCTCTCCACATTGAAAAAAACGGTGCCTCAATCAGACATCACATGAGAAAGTTATGGAATTTTGAACTCAAGCTCTTGTTGTTTCTTATCGATAAAAAGGACACTTAGAAAATTTTCAATTTTTCTTCCTACATACGAGAGTTCATGCTTAACCTGCTGATATAGAGGAGAGTTCATGCTGATCATGATGACACAAAGGATATTTTGTGCTTAAATTTCCAATGCATAGGATATTTTTTTCTCATTGTGTTGATACAGAGGAGATTTCGTGCTCATCATGTCGATATAGAGGAGAGTTCCTACTTAACTTATCGATATAGAGGAGATTTCGTGCTCATCGTGTTGATACATAGGATATTTCATGCTTAACTTTTCGATAAAAAGGACATTTCATTGCCATCGTGCCGATACAGAGGATATTTTGTACTCATTGTGTTGATACATAGGAGATTTCGTGCTCATCATGTCAATACAGAGGAGAGTTCGTGCTTAACTTATCAACATAGAAGAGAGTTCGTGCTCATTGTGTCGATACAGAAGAGATTTAATGCTTACATTATTATACATAGGATATTTCATTCCCATCATCTTGATACATAGGAGAGTTCATGCTCATTGTGTTGATACAGAGGAGAGTTCATGCTTAACTTGTCGATACATAAGAGAGTTCATGCTCATCGTGTCGATACAGAGGAGAGTCTATGCTTAACTTGTCGATACAGAGGAGATTTTATGCTCATCATGTTGATAAAAAGGATATTTTGTGCTCATCGTGCTGATACAAAGGATATTTCATGCTCATCGTGCCGATACAAAGGGGATTTTATTCTTAAATTGTCGATACATTGGAGAGTTTGTGCTCATCGTGCCAATACAGAGGAGAATTTGTGCTCATCATGCCAATATAGAGGAGATTTCAATACTAACTTAATGAAATGGAGGATATTTTGTGCTTAACTTTCCAATACATAGGAGATTTTGTTCTCATCGTGTCGATACAAAGGATATTTTGTGAGTAACTTGTCGACACAAGAGTAGGACCCTACAAAACTGCCTTTCATATTTTGGTCATAAATTTTGACTCCAATTCATGTTTTGTGCATTCCTTATACCATTGGAAAGGTATTTTATTCCTATAGGTTCAAATGCATGGTTTTGAAATTTTATTTCAATATTATTCTATGGTCACTCATCTAATGTGTGTCGAATGGTTTCAGGTACCAATGCTAAGGGAAGATCATACTAAAAAATCCGGATAGGAATCATGTGAAGGGAACAAACCATGAAAGAAAAATAGCTACACATCACAAAAATCTACTAGTATGTAGTTGCACCCTTGCAAATAAGATCTACTTCCAAGGATAACATAGCAACAACAACAGTTTTTGTAGTAGTAGAGAAGCAATGAAAGGGAGTAAGACTCAAATAGCCGAAGAAGAATTTTGATTTCCATCATGGTCAAATATCAAACTTGGAAGGAGAAGAGTTTCCCAATGTCCATACCAATCATCATGGTGGGTGAGGTGCACTATATCCAAAATCTAAGATGGCCCACTAGAACTAAAGATAAATTTGAAATGTAACTATATATAATAAATTAAATTATAAATATTTCTACTATCCTTGTCCTCTCATCATTACAAAGAGGACAAGGAATTTTTTTTGTAAATGAAAGGTCATGGGGAGAAGGAAAAAGTCCAAGAGTCAAGTTGAATATCAATAAATATGGGGATTGTATCCAGGAAAATGGATTTTGTCTCTTTGAGATTTCATGTACTATTACTGAAAGTTTTAACGAGGAGAAGCCTATTTAGCCAAGTTATATTATGAAGAAATATGATTCTCGTGTTGGACATATTGTGGACTATTCCTTTACGTTTTCCTCAACACTTGGGTTGTGTAAGAATATACTTTGTATTGTATATTGTTCTCATGTATGTTTGATACATTCTTATTTTGGTTCTTCAGGGAATATTTTTTCTAAATTTGTGGGCATAGAAATGTAAATGATTATTTAAATGCTAGACTATTATGTGTTTGCAGTTGTGTATTTTGTATTCGTGTTTATTTTATGTGTGAACTATTTCCCGAGCCATTAACAGAAGCATGTTTGGTTCTGTGTTTTCTTTTTGGTTAAACGCATGCATCTTAGATTATTTTCATTTGATTCTTTATATTAGAAAACCTTAATCAATGGGCCAAGCCGCAACCAATAAACCCAAAAACAAAAATTGCTACTGGGCTAGAATATGGATGGGTTCCCTATTCCAAATGATGAGAGGTATAATTGGGACTTCTTACTGGGGGTAACCCCTATTGTTGACACAGGGAATTTTTCCCGTGTCAATAGAATTGGTGTTAGAAGGAGGGAAGATGACAAGCCTTCCCATGTCGAGTCATTTCATTAAATTATTTTAACCATCCCATGGATCCTCTCTGTATCTCTTTATTGGATAACCCTTTGATTCTTCCGACACCCTCAGGGGGCATCTCAGTCGAGATAGTTAATCTCTTGTCAAACTCAAAATTCGATGGTGAAGGGAATTTCTTTGCATTCATGCATCTTGATAATTTTAACATCACACAACAAAATCTTAAGATTGTTTGGGACAATGAGATTTTTCGATTATTTATCCTCACACTTGAAGAGTAGATTAAAGCTTGGTTTATGACATTACCAGTGAAATCGATAAATAACTGGAAACAATTCATGCAAATATTTATTGTTTCTCATGTAGATTATGTTTATGTTGAACTCTTTAATGAACTTGAAGGAGTACGTATGCTTAGAAACGAATATGTGGATGATTTATTTCAAATATTCATGCAGATTTACTGCAAATTTCCTGAAAATGACAAATCCTTGATTGATTCTCATACCTCGTCTATGTTTATGAAGGGTACAATCTGAATAATCAAATTATCTCTCTTTCACAATATTCAGATATTCATGATGAACATTCAACCACCTCTTATCCCAATGGAATACTTTCAAACCTAAAAACCATTCAAACATATCCTCAAACATATGTTACTCTACAATTTGATTCTGAAGAAAAATATGAGGAAACTATTTCAATAGATGATGTTGAATCCATATTGAATGAAGAATTAATTCACCAAGATATTGTATATTTGAATGATATTTTAGGATTGGGAAAAGTAACAATTATATCCTTCATGAAAAATCATGATTTGACGATGAATTATGGGAGGTACATGATCTCAAATAAACACTCTATCAAAAATATGGTGGAATCTTCACCAGAAATATTAAACCCCTTATACCTAGACTGGGAACCATTTAGTGTTTCCCCTCTAGAGAATCGTGAGTACAATTTGGTCTATAATGAACCTCTCATTGAGGAAAACCCATCATTTTTAGAATTTGAAGATATTCATTCTCTTTATGTGAATCTGTTTGATGATAATCAATCACATGAGCACCTACCTATTTATCATGCAGTTTAGTATTTACATTACTCTTTCAATGATGAGATATTGAATGATAAATGAGAGAAACAATATTTCCAAGCTTTGATTGATCAAAGAACCATTCTTAATGACAGTCCATATAGGATGCACAATGTTGAAATTCCTTTGCAATTCAAATTTATGGAATATGATGAGTCCCAATTTGATCACGATAACCCCATTTTCGATGATTGTTTTTTTGTTCTGGAATTGAATGTGAGCACAAATATATCATTCATTGATTATATGCAATATGAAATTTATGGTCTCGATGCACAAATGTTAATCAAAAAATATATAAGGCATGTGGAACAAAATGATTTTTCAGATCTCCATGAAGAAATTTTATCAAATATGCAGCCCATCACCATGCAAGACATGTGAAATATTGAGCTAATACAAGAAACAATATCACCCAAATATGCTTCAGAATAACATGCCAACCTTCAGGGGTATATGGGTCACTCATCCTTAGATTCTATATCAATACTCCAACACTCCACACATGATTTTGATGACGTTATAGGGAAAGTCTTGGAGTCATCTTTTGCTCAACGTTTCCCTCAAACAATCATATATCATTTCTGTTCTTAGCATGTGGGTTATGTAAAATGTGGGCCCATGGAGACTTTCTTGGATAATGAGGCACTTTCATTTCGGTTGTGGTTACATCAGGTTCTCATTATATTTCTTTGACCTATGGAATGAATGATACCACCCATACTGATACTTCCCACAAGGTACATTGCATGCAAATTTCATTTATGGGTCTCATCAAGTATGTCACTCATTTTTGAATTTCGTCTATCAGTTCTGTGGTAGTCATTATAAATTTTATGATTGAATTGAATCTTTGTTGGAGGAATCCTACATGTCTACATTTCCCATGAATAATAACACTTCCCAATTTCACATGCTGGGTAGATATTTAATGGATTCAATTATTCCTATCTTCGATATCTCACTACTCCATTTTTCGCTATTGAATTTTGATGAACATGTGGTTGTAGGTTTGGATTTGCTTGAATGGCTACATTGGCATTACGCTTTCACATAGTCCTTTTTCAGCCAGTGTAGGATATAGTAGGAATATGATTAGCATAGTTACTTTATTTCCTTGTCTTCTTTTGTAGTTTATATGTTTTCTTCTATTTCTGTTTGTATATCATATATCTTGTCTTGTCTTGGTTTCTTGAATAAAAGCCACCAATTTCTACTAGTTTAGTTTGCAGCTCAAGATGAATTGCTTTAGTCTTAGTTTCTTTGATTCCTTTCATTTTTTTATTTAATTGAGCTTGGATTAATTTTTTTTTTCATTCATATTCGCGAGGAAACCATGTGTGAAATCCTTTGATAAAGTTCAATTGAAAGATTCATCTTCTCCAGTAGCATTCGCTCGATAGTGGAAACCTAGTTGGAGGAATCCTTGATTGAAAATATTTCTAATGGATGGATTGGAGTTCCTTTGATGGTTGCACTAGAAAAATGTTGCTACATAAGCTTCCAGACCAACTAATCAATGTTGTGTTATCATAGGTCCATTCTCTTGGTTTTCGAAACAAATATTGGTGAGATAAAATTTGGTTATAAACCTTTCTCAACATGTATGTTTTCCTATAGACTTAAAGTCCTTTATGATGAGATGGTTTAAAATATGTAAAAGGTAGATCATTGATTTGTTCAGAGGAAATTCATAATCCTATAGCATATCATGGTCACCATACCTTAAATCTATCATAATGGTGTATGTTTCTCTATGAAAATGATATGCTTGAGACTTTTGAAACATATACTCCTTTGTCGGTCTTAATTTTTTTTTTCATTTATTGGGAAAAGAAATTGTGTATTTCATCTCTAGCATGTACCTCAAGGAATAGAACATCAAGTTTTAGTTTTCCTTTGACTATTTTGAGTATCTTGGAAATATTGAGGGTTGCAGAGTACACACACACAACAACTTTTATTTTACACCACAAGCTCTTAAGTTTGAATTTTAAAGTCAAATACTTTTCTTGATCATCTTGGGCGACAAGACAAATATTTTCTCCTTGGTCTCGTGAGCTCAAATCGATGAAATTCATCATTTGATCATCATAAATTTTCCAGTATAAGGGTAATCCTTTATCGAAACACTTTCATTGTAAGGAACCAATCTCTAAGAAGATAGATCTCAGAAGACCTTCATAGTATTATTTGGATCTTGATAATTCCTTTAATTACTTTGGTATCCTGTGTTAGCACTAAAAAATGCACCATCAAAATTTTAAGCACCTTCATAAATTTTGTGTTAGATTTTCCAAACTCCTTTGGTCCTTTTCCTATGGTCATAGACTCCCAATTCGTCATCGAGCCTTGAAAATTTACCATTATTCCCTTTGGAGAAAGGTGGTGTGTGCTCAAGTGTCCTAAGTCAAACCTATCCTATCTACCAAATCTAATGCATATACCAAAGCCCAGCTCCATGCACACATTAAAGAGAAAGCTTATGCGAATGGAGACTTTCCTAAAATAGAGGAGGTGTGCTACCGAATTTGCAGTTTTATTTCAAATATGGCACTACATAATCATCTATGTAGTATGTTCTACAATTTTTCTACCTTATATGCTATGAAAACTCCTAATTTAAACTTAATAGTGGCGCTACCAAATCCACATAGTTGTTTTGATGATGGGCGCTACCAATTTCACATAGGCTATTTGAGGTGTGGTGCTACCGAATTCGTAGAGGATAATTCAATATGGACTCTATGGAATTGCACAACATGATCAACTCTACAGAAACTACAGGCCTATTTTGGATCGGCGCTACGAAATGTGTAGAGTTATTTTGCAGGGACGCTTCTACAAGTTTTGAGTGACTAACTTAAAACTTGGATTATGAACCAATGGGAAGGTATTTTTGAAAACTGGAGGAGGTTTTTGTTCATCACATACCAAATAACAAAAAACCCTCTTAGTTTTGCAAAATGTGTTATTTTTAGAGAGATATTATACATAGAATGGGCGCTATGAAATGTGTAGAACTGTTTTACAACGGCACTACAAAATTTCCTGTAGCGGTTACGGTTTGGATATTCGCCTTGTTGGGAGGTTTACACCTGTCAAGGAGGATTCAAATGGATTCTAAAGGATCAATTAGATTTCAAGGGACACCTGCACCTAAGTTTTAGCTCCATTAAAGACCTCATGCAGTGAGGTGGAAACAATTTATTAATGACTTCCAACAATTTCCTGAAAATTAGTAGTTTGTTGGATTTTTGTCTCTTTGATTGTTGCCACCTATCTCCAAGGCTTAGAATAAAATGGAGGAGATGGGATTCGACTTCCTATGGATATTTGGATGATATTTTCTATTTAAGGAAGTATAGAGCTCTTGGAGAGGGGTTGGAATGGTTGGGTTGAGGCTCCATTATTGTAATATTTTTGACTAAGATTGGTTCTCTGGTTATGTATTGGACTTGAGAATTTTTTATTAATAGAAGTCAGTTTCTCTTATATCATATTGTTTCCTCTTATTTTTAATTTTTCATGATTGGAAGATCCACATGAGATTTTTGTAGTTGTGTTATGATGAATGTTAGATTATAATACTGCTATGATGTTTTTCAGTGTTTTTTAAACTTTGAATTCAAGAAGATCTTGTGTTTTGAGTTTTTCCTCCTTAGGTTGCTTGAAGACCTGATGTCAATTGCAGACCTTTACATATCCCTCACTAAGTATTCCTCCTATTCACTTTTACTCTCATTCACTGACTGAATTTGATTAAGACCCCAATTGCTTGTGCATGCTAGCCCAAATTTCCGAGTTTAAAACATTATTATTCTGAGTCTTGTCCATTTGACCTTTGAACACTCATTCACATTTACATATACTTTCATGGGTACTGGGATTATCCTCATTTCAGTCTGAGGCTGATTCTTAGTGCTAACATTCTGAATTACAATGTTTTCATGCATGTTGAAGTTTCAAGGTATCTTTTGAAGCTCCCTTTGACTCAAATTTAATCTTCTTTATATGATTATCCATTTTATTGCTTTACTCTTCAAATAATCAAATGCAATATCTTGAATTAGACTAATGGAATGGTTTTCATTGATTTCATATTAGTACGGTATTATTCTAGTTTTCTCATAAAGTTCACTAGTTTGCTTGCATTCATCTTGATATCTCTAGGGGTTTCACATCATGATATTTATATTGTATTTGGAATCATAATTTTCAACTATTTAATGGTATATACATATGAGCTAAGTCATGAAACTCCCAACAGAGATCTTCAAGGCACCGGTCTACAATATTTTGGGAAGGCTCATTGAGAATAATATTTCAAAACTCAACCAAGCACACAAGACATGAATCGAACAACATACTGCACATTTTCCTACATAAATACCACATGTTAGTCTATAATCCCATGCTCAAGGGAGTTCCGAGAAGAGAAATGTTATAAATATCCTTACTCTTTCATTTCCATTTTCATATATGATATGGAAACCTACCTCAATTTCAGATATTGAACCTATTCAAGCCACACCATACATAATCTACAACCTGGTTTCAAGGAGAGGAAAATGGAAGGAGTGCTAGCAACAATTGTGTTGAGGAAAAGGTATAAATTACCTTACTCAATCATTTTCATATCTTGCATGGGTAGGACAAGATAGTTGGGAATGTCACCCGGGGTTTATAGCCTAAAAATATTCACTCAATCTGCAAGTATTAATTACAAGGACTGAGGTTGATTTATAATTTAAATATGTTGCAATAAAATAAAATTTATAAAAGATAATGGAATGTACACATATTTTGCGATAAAGTAAACATGGAGATCAAAAGCGAAAAGTAACCAAGTCACAAATACACATGTATGAGACAGAATAGAAATCTGATTTTATTTCATTCTGAGATACCAAAAGTGTTTTTCTCTTTACAAAACCCCTGCGAGGGAATGGACCAAAGTCTGATTTAGAGATCCCCAATGAACACCATACATAAAGACTTCGATAGTAAAGTAAAACTAAAATTAATAATCTGGATCAACTTTCCACAAATTGCTTCCATTTTGACTCTGCAAGATATACTTTGTCAACCATGAAACTTAATTCACAAACAAACAAGAATACATAGACTATCAAGGATGAATCAACACCTCTAAAACAAGCATATGAAAAGTGTGGTTCAGTCTTGAACCTTGTTGTCTACAATAAGACCCTACTATAAAGAAGAGAATTAGGCTTTGAATAAACTTAGAAATGAATGAAAACTAAAACTATCTCATGTAACTAAAGAACAAACCTTAGTCTTGTTTTCTTCTTCTATTCCCCCTCTGTCTCTTCTTCTCCTTGAGATTTTATTATTTCCCAATAAGTTGAAGTAGTTCAACTAATTTCTTTAGTTAAGTTGGTTTAACTTAACTAATTAGTTTAGGATAAATGAATAATAATAATATAGTTAAGGGTCTTAATTAATAATAACTAGGTAGGTGGGACCCTTGTGACTCCCATCATTTATTCCTTTTAAATCATAAAATATAAAACACAAAAGATAATCATTTTGACCATATGCCACCCTTGTGACTCCCTTGAATATATTTTAAACTAGATATTTAAATATCATCAATAATTTAAATCATATCCAAAAATAATATATATCCACATTATCCACAAAATATCAAAAATAGGGCTTGCTGTCCAAAAATGTTGAAAACCATTAAGCATTGTCCTCATCAACCGAATCATATAAAACATAATTTAAAAACCATATTTGCCACTTTGTGAGGCAATTTTCCTTTTTTCACTGTTGTTTCCCTTAGAATTTTCTGAAGTAGCATGTGGTTGATTGGACCCTTGGGGTTGTATCTCGCTGATCACATGGGAGAAGTTATCCCTTGAATGAAGGTAGAATAAATAGATTTTGAGGAATCACTGGAGGGAGAAGAAGGGGAGGCAACTGCTTTTCCTTTGTCTTGCACAAGTTGGGGAATATCAGTTTTCATTCTCTTACTAGCGTGTGAAGACTGAACTGGTGAAACAACATGGGAAATTTGGACATTGGGATTAACATGTGGTGGTAAAGGAAATGCCATAGTAGGAAAACCATGATGGTGAGATATAGGCTGGTTGGCAATCTCTTGCCAACCGTCATTTGCGGGGACTTTGGGCTACAAAGACACATGTGGAGGAACATAAATGAAGGGAATATTCTGAGGAGGCTAGAAATGGGGTCTTTCTGGTCGAGTGTGCATTATACCATGGCCAACCAAATTTAAGAACCCAATTTGGAACAATTGGTTCAATTCTTGCGGGTCAATGTCAAAATGGATAGAAAATCTAGGCCTCCTGTGGCCTCAATTCCAATTTCCCCTGCCTCTATTATTTTGACCATTGTTGCCTCTACTAAAAAATATCATCCTGTAGCAACAATTTATCAGTAATGAAGATCTTAATAAACCATACATGACACTCTTCTTACATGAATCAAAATTTGGCTCCAAAATTGACACGAGATACATGCAAATCCATCCATAACACATCATTCATTAATTGCCATGTGAACAGGGAATGATAGGGTTTTTGGGAAATATGGAGGGAGTGTAATTAGTGAAAAATGGTAGAATGATAGGGGATCAATATACAAATAATTTTCAACAATTAACCCAAAAATTAACTGTGTATACAAATATGAAGAATACCAGTCATCAACCCTTGTCATGTTATCTTTCTTTCGCTTCCACACAGACTTTTTATTTTAAAATTTATATCATAGAAAAGGGATGCAATAAGTGAAATCAGGATCGTGGAGGAAATGTAATTAGCGAAAAATGGAAAAATGATAGGGAAACTTTATAGATATTGTTCAAGTGAAAACAAATCAAACATGCTACCTATGATGCAATCAAAATTTATCTATGTCTAGAATTTTGAAGTTTAAACAATATTCTGTTTCCAAAAGAATAATCCAAACTGATGCCTTTTTTAACAAAATTTCTTGCTGGTCTTCGAATTACTTTACATAGTAAAAAATTTGATATGTCTAGAATTATTTAACCACAGTAACCATTGTAACCATATTATCATTATATAATAGAAATTACTAACAACATCATAATCGCTACAAGAATAGAATAATAGTCTTTGAGTCACGATTCATAACATCAGACCTAATAATAATCCTTTAAATCCAACAAGACACGCATAATGCTCCCAAACAAACTCATATCCATCATTAATATAACCACCATTTAATGCAACTTCTCCTAATTTTATTCTGGGCATTATTACTTGATTCGAGCCTCAGACATTTTAAACACAGGTTCCCTTTTTTTTTTAACAATAAACATAATGATTTAACCAATAAAAATAACATTTGTCATCAGGAACAGAAGCTTCAACAACTATAGTTTTCAATGAATAGGTGAGGACAGAATCCTTTCCTCAATTGCCAAGCAAGGGACCAACTAAACTCGTGTCCAAGTAATCGAGCAAGAAAAATGCTCTCATCAACTCAAACTGAGGTAAGCAATGCTTTCAATGTAATGTGTAGGGTTAAAGATATGTCAAAGATAGTAAGGGTAGAAACAATGGGAAATTTAAGCAGAGGGTTTGGAAGTTGCATAGCACATACAACTCATTCCACAGGTGCCTTATGATAATTGATAATAGATAATATAACAATAATTCGCAACATTGCTATCGACTGCATGAGCTTCATATAACAGACTTTAACTTCCAAAGAACAAGTGAAACCAACGCTTCCTTCAACATAGAATAACGAGTGACCAAATAAAAGCCCATGCCAAACCAAAATATCACGAATAATGCTCCCATCAAAAACTAGGTAAGCAATGTTCTCATATCTTTATAACGTTCACCACGCAAAAGTGACAGTCAGGTCATAAGAAAGAAGTCTAACAACTGAGGGTTTAGCCAGGCCAAGGCATGAAATTTTTTATTCATATTTCACTTTAAACATCCACAGGGTCAAAATATGGCGTTGGTATACCAACCACAAAGACCGACAATATCAATCTATAGGCGGGGTATTTACAAAACCCATATGCAAGGCTGAGATAACCCATTCAACAGGGATGAAAAACCCATAATAAAGAACCATAGGCAAGGCAGGCTCAACCACAATTTTTACTTAGTCGCTCCCTATGAACAATTACACATAGCAAGGACACCGTGGCCAAATATTTAATGCCAACAGTCCCAGAAGAACAACCACAAGAAACCAAGGATGCAACCATAAATACACAGTTCCAAAAACATCATAACAACTTGAGAATCACACAGACCACGAGCAACTAGAGCCAACATTTGATTTAAAGGCATATAAAACCTCATGGATGGAAAAGTAAGAAAACCCCATACTTGTAAAATATTATGCGAGGAAAAAACCAAGGTTGTATACTTCCTCCATGACCGAGTAAGGCAGAGCAACAACAACTAACAGAGAAAAAAATGCAAGAATGAATAGGGTGGTGGGCTTGAGGGGATTTTGAGTGACGTGCATTTACTACACTTTGCTTCTTCCTTCATATCCTAATTCATATGTTATTACAAGCCAATCCCACTAGCCAGCTCACCATACCACTACATTCAAAACCATTAATACAACCAAATATCCAAACTTGCCATATTACACTTTGCAAAGTGCACGATAGTCCAAAGTGCACCACCCCTTGCCACTATCAAATTTTCTCATATGAAAACTGGCTAGTAACACAACCCAATTGCAACTCAACCAATGCACATAAAAACAGTATCAAGGGTTGATATCACCCAATATTTTCTATGGAAAATATACAATATCAACTTTAAAATTGGAGTGTAATTCTTTCATCCAAAAGGCAACATAATCATATTTCATGAGAGATAATCAAAACCATATTGTTCCTTGTTTTAATAACCCAACCACCACATGTTACCATAAAAATTTTAACCATGATTTGAAGCAAATGAGTTGTAAAAATCTGTGTCGCAACCAATACATAGGCAAACAAAATATAAGCGTTTCTTATTCATCATAGTGCCATAAGTTAAACAAGGGGGTCCCACCTACTAGTATATTATTAATATAGTTAAATAATAAAGTTTGGAAATCATTTGTGAGCATAGTATTCATCGTTGTTCTTTCAAGCGTCAACAAACTAGCGACTCCACAGGGAAATCTATTTCCAACAGATTAAAAACTCAGAATGTCTGGTTTTGCAGACTAGGTGAACCGTAGATCAAAGATTTATTTACCAGAATGATTATGCAACAAGGGGAGTGAGGCGGTTTAAGGAAAAAAATGATCCGAGACTTTGGGAATAGCTCATGAAAAGTGCTATGTAAGAGGCTTTTTTTTCCTGTGTGCATAACATTCGATTGGTCAAAGTAAAGGTGTTTCTTGTTTTAAGGAGAAAATTTTATGGTATGCTCTTTTCAATCTCAGGGTGGAGGGAAGAAAGGGATAGCAGAAAGTAGGGATGAAAATCCAATCTATCTAACATTAGTACTGGAAGCATAAATAAATTTCAGTGATGTCTACAAGGGGGACATCGTGAAATCTATGTAACTTGATTGTTATTGATCAACAATACTTACAGAATAGCATCGTTGTGGAGAAACTGATCCAAAGTTTATTTCCGATAAACAAAAAGGAAAACAATAAAAGAAAAAAAGAAGAAATGAAACAATAGAAGATGGAAAACAACAAAGAAAAACCAAAATAGTGAAACATAAAACTATAATACAACAATGACTTCCATGCAACGTTTCTCTTTCAAACTGGTTCCACATAGTGTTTCAAGTGGGAACCATTGGTACTATAGGAAAATAATCACTCTTCCAAGTCTTTTAGAGGATAAGAATTTCCACCTAGGACAAAAGAGATTTTAAAAGGACCCAACCATAATTTTTGAAACTTTGAATGTCTTCCTCTATCAGCATGGGATGAATCCCAAAGCAAGACTTTCTCATTTACTTGAAATTTGATAGCTTTTGCGCTTTTGTTGAAATATTTATTCACAGTTTGTTGTCTTCTCTTTATGTTTTCCAAGGCAAACATTATTTGTTCCTCTAAAGATAACAATGCATTTACCCTTTAATTCACACTATAAGAATTTAATTCTTTGATATGTAGCATCATTCGTAGAGAATAAAGTTCCAGTTCATTAGGAAAAATAGCTTCTTGTCCATAAACAAGTTGAAAGGGAATGCAACCTGTGCTTACCTTGGTAGTAGTGCAATCTTCCCAAAGCGAAAAAGTGAAGAGGGTGTGCCATTGACGAGGCTTATATTCAATGAGCCCCTTTATGATCCTAACCAGAGTTTTTTTATTAGACTTGGCTTGCCCATTTCCTTGAGGTTAGTAAGCTAATGAGGTTAAATGTTTGACCCCCAACTTAGCTAAAAATGCGTCAATTTAGTGGAAATGAAAGAGAGACCGTTATCTGTAATAATTTATAAAGGAATGCCAAATATGGAGAAAATATTAGTTTCAAGGAAAGAAATTACATGTTCATCTTGTGAGTGTTTAAGTGGGACAACTTCAGTCCATTTAGTGAAATAATCTGTGGATGTCAAGATAAAAACCTGCCCTACTAAAGACGGAGGATTAATAGGACCGATAAAGTCCAGACCCCATTTAGAAAAAGGAAAATCAAGGAGGATAGATTGCAAAGGCATGGAAAAAAGACATTCTATCCCAGCAAATTTTTGGCACTTTTCACAAGATCTTGAGAAGTTATAAGAATCTCGAAAAAGTGAAGGCCAATAATAACCTCTTTTGATGATTTTAAAAGCAGTAGTTTTAGCAGAAAAGTGGCCACCCACGTGAATAACAAAATATGAAGATCCATGACTTTTTTGTAACAATTTCTATGCTCCCTCATTATTCACACATCGAAGTAATATACCATCAGAGGACCTCCTGAAAAAAAATTCTCCTAAAATAATATATCTGGAAGATTCAAGATAGAGCCTTCTCCTTTGATCAGTATCTAAATCATCTGGACATTTATGATATTGCAAGTAATACACTAGATTTTTATACCAGGGATGTTCAGCTATAGAAAGGGTTTGAATCTCAACATAAAACAATGTTGAAAGAGGATTATCCCGATTGTCAATTTCTTCACTTGCTTCAACATTTTGAGCTAAGTGAAGGGCTAAGTCTCATCCCTTAATTATTTTCGAAGTCATGATGGTTAAATCATGCTCCTGTATTTTGGCAAGCCAATGTGCAAGCTTCCCTGAAAGATAAGTCCCTGTAAGAAAAAAATTGACAACAGGCAAAGGGAATTTTACCTGTGTGTGCTTTCCTAGGATAAAGTGGTGAAATTTCTTCACAACTTTAACAAGAAAAAACACATTTTTTTCGATATAAGAATACTTGAATTCATCATCTCATAATATTTGACTCATGTAAGCTATTGATTTTTCGTTATTCTGGTCATCACATTGTAAGAGAATAACAAAAACTACTTCCTCAGTGGCATTAGTGTATACAATAAAATATTTCTCAAAGTCTGGTTTCACCGAAACCGGTGTAGAACTGATTTCCTTCTTAATCCTTACAAAATCATTTTCAACATCTTCAGTCCAAGAAAAGGAGAGATATTTATTTAGAATATTATGGATTGGTTTGACCATTAAAGAAAAATCAGGAACAAATCTACGGACAAAGTTGATAATGCCCATAAAGGCTTGAACCTCCTTTTTGGAAGTGGGGGTAGGAAGGTTTAGAATAGCATCAATTCTTTTGAGATATATTATTATCCCTGAATCAGAAAAAATATGTCCAAGGAGCTTGCCCTTGTTTACGCCAAAAATAGATTTATAAGGATTTAAAGAAATGCCGAAGTTTCTTCATTGCATGAGAACTTTTCTAAGATGACCAAAATGATCCAATCGGTTCTTTGAATAAACAATTAAGTCATCAAGATAAACCTGGATAATATTACCGATCAGATCATCAAAAGATATCTACATATCTCTTTGGAAGGTGACACTTGCATTAGATAAGCCAAAAGACATCTGTTCATAAGCAAATGTGCCCCAACGTGTAGTGAAAGTGGTTTTGTATTTATCAATCCTTTTTACCTTGATCTGATTATAACCAGAGAAACCATCAAGTAAGGACATCATTTGTGACTCTGCAACTTGCTGCAAAATCATTTTCATGTTAGGGAGAGGAAAATGGTATTTTATGCTCACTCTATTAAATGCACGAAAGTCAATGCATAATCGGATCTGACTAGTTGTCTTCCGAATGGGGACAAAATTGGAAACCCACTCACAATATTTAACCGGGAAAATTATACCAGCTTCCAAAGTTTTTTCGACTCCTTCCTAATAGTAGCTTCAAGTGTGGGGTTAAGGGGTCTTTGTTTTTTCATAATTGGTTTTATCTCTTCCTTGATAGGAATGGCATGCTCTATGAGAGCAGGATCAAAACCACGAAGATCCTCATATGACTAAGCAAAAACATCTTGAAATTCACGAAGTAAATCAATGAATTTAATCTTTTTTTCATCAATACATTGGGCACCTATCTTAACATTCTTGGC